>JAUMHI010000068.1:6605028-6626777 GCA_032359435.1 Enteromius unitaeniatus | reverse complement strand
TCTCTTGTCAATCTCATGAGAAGTTTTGCAGAAAGCGATGTTAACAAGTCAACTCAAAAATAAACATAAATTTAGCATGTAAGCCTGTAAGCAGACTGAATTACTAGCTACATGTGGTTATTATATTACAACTTGCTTGTGTTTGAATATGCACTGATAGATTAGGAACGGTAAGACTAGAAACTTGTGTTAGTAGGATCAATTTGGATTCTATGTTGGTTTTAACATCTATATTGCCTCTATCCAAGGGAGAACCAATGATGTTTGATTTTATTTGCCTCCTAACCTTTTTTTAAGCATCAGTGGAAAAGTTCAACAAGCTCCCAAAGTAGGTTACAGGCACAAAACAAGGTTAGCAGGCAATGAAGTCAGCACAGGAAAAAAATACACAAGCCAAAATTAATGGGACTGTAAAGGAGACTTTGAGGCAGTCGTGAGACTGGAGATTCATCAGTCTACAGGGTGAATGAAGCTGAGTAATGCTCTAATAACGTCTAACCCTGTAGCCGTGATTCAAACAGATGCGCCACAGAGACTTCTGTGAACTACAGACCCTTGACAGACTGCTTCCCAAAATAACCACACTGATACGTATGGGCGGTGCTTTTGAAGAGTTGGTAAGGTGATGTTGGATCCAGCAGTGCTTTAGTTGAAAGTTTGATGTACTGAAGCAGGGTTGTGTGACTCACCAGGTCTCGGACAAGAGGGATGGCTTTCCTCTTGCGTAGGTCAGGCATGCTGTCTATGCTGTAAAGAGCACCTCCAGGCCTGTGGATCAAATGGGTAGATGTATTTTATATATATATATATATATATATATATATATATACACACAAGGCTTTGAGCAGTATTGACAATTGCAATTGCAATATGACCTTCGTTCATCTTCAGAACACAAATTAGGCTATTTGTGATTATTTCAGAGAGCCATCTGACTCTCCACAGACAGCAATACAACTAAAATGTTCCTAGCTCCAAAAACATAGTGATATCAGTAGCTTAACTTCAGAGGTTTGAATTGCTCAGACACATAGCCATTCTGAAAATGAGCTGCAGTCCTTTGGTAACACTCACCCTGCTTGCAAAAAGAGTGACGCAAGTCCTGGAGTCTCGCCTCGAGCCTGCGAACAACAGGGAGTGACAGCAGGGTCATATGACAGAGCTCTATACCTCTCTTTTATCTATCCACTAAACCATATTAAACATATATTATATATCCATGCAGACATCACAATGTAATTTCAATTATATAATATACATTTAAGAAAAAAAGACCATTGTTTATTTTTTATTGGACTCAAAAAGAGCCTCCAGCAGGCAGATCTCATTGATGTCAGTGGCAGGCCTATCTCATGATTAGACTGGCTTTGCCAAACATCTTTATATCCATCATCATTATTCTGTCATAACAACTCCATGAGTATCTCAGACAAAGCACGTCGCAGTCATCGGTCAGGAAAATGTGTTTACTTTGGACCCACACATAACCAGACCCACCTTTCAGACTGCTTGTCCAGCTTCAGTAAAGCAGTGAAGAGCATGACAATCGCTATGGCAATGACAAAAAACTGAAAGAAAAAAACACAAAAAAGCAAAAACAAATGGGGTGGAACACAAAGAGGGACAAGGCATGAAATCTTAAAACAAAAACTTGTTTGTAAATGTATGTAACAGTAAAATGTAAAACTTAAAACAAGTGACAAAAAGTAACATGAAATGGACAAGACAAGCAAGAAAATGGACAACAACGCAGGGCAAGACTAACCAAAAATTGACAACCCAATGTTTGCCAACAGAACCATACATAAGCTGACAAACTATGATAGGTTACTGAATTACTATGTACTTGGAAAAAGCTGATTAAACAAAGGTAGTATCAATGTCAGGCATCACAAGACCTCATATACCTCCTGAAGTTGAAGGCGAACCCTGTTGAAGAGTCGCAGCCAGTTGGCTTTGGCCCTTATTGCAGGGTCCAGAGGTGGCTCCAGCTTTGGTGTGCTGGGAAAGGATGAAAAAAATGTTAGATGTAACTTGCATTCAGAAAAATGTCATAAAAGTCTTATCCAAGGAATCAGCACATGAAGCTTACCTCTCTGGAGGAGACTCTTTCTTTTCTTGTTCTGCTTCAGGTGGGACCTCGGTAGCAAGGGTAGGCAAAGGTTCCTCAGAAGGAGCTGCCAGCTTGCCTGCAGGTGTCAGGACCTTCTCAGACTCCAACTCTGAGACTCGTGGTGGGGTCGAGGTACGAGGTACCTTGGCAAAGACATCAAGTGGCTGCTGTGGGGGTGGAGATTCTAGCTTAGGCTCCATGGTCTGGAATGGTGGTTGGGACTGTGATGGCTGTTGCTGGTGCATGGAAGCCTGTTTCTCCAGTGGTGGACGGCTGGTTGGAGCGTCAGGAGCCAACGTTGGGGCAGTGCTGGTTGGGGTAGGGGTGTAAGGTGGCTCCTGCTCTTCACTGAGAGTACCATCCAGTGGGTAAGGGTCTTCATCCTCTTCATACACCATTCCTTCCTCTTCCTCCTCATAGGGATACTGCCCTTCCTCTTGCTCATAGATCTCTCCATCCACCTCATTATAGAGTGCACCTTCTTCACCTCCATCTTTGTTATACTCCCCATCATCACTGTAGACGCCCTGCGGCTCATCTGGATCCCAACCAGGTGAGTCTTTACCATAGCTAACAGAGGAATGACAGGAATGGTAGGAGTCATTCTCATCGTAGAACTCTCCGGAACCTCGGAAGCTCTCACCATCCTCTGGACCAAACTCCTCACTGAGTTGGGAGCTGCCACGGCTCAGCTCACCCGAGGAGGCATAGCGACTACTGCCGGTGGGGCTGTGGGAGTAAAGAGTTGTTAGTTATATTAAGTCATGGAAGAAACAAGAATAATAAAAGTTTATGGGTCGTAAAATGTGAGGCAAAGAAAACACAAACGACCAACCACAAAGGAAAATGATACTTGTCAGTTGATAGATGTCTCTCCCTGCTGAACACAACAGCTTAAAGGCCCCAATATATTTTAAATGAATTTTTTTTTGTTCTTCATTGCTGGAGGCAGGGTGTAGATTAATGTAAACATGACGCTACACTCGGACATAGCCTATAAGTTTGAAAAGTTTAAAAACAAAGGTTTATTTATTGTATACCTTTTAAATTCGATTTGAAAGAAGAAGAACAATGACAGCAGCAGTATGGTGTAATATTGATTTGCTTGCTACATTTTCCTTTTCATGGCTTTGGAAAACTTATCTTTTTTTCCTCTACATTGCTTTTTGCACAACTCATTGACATTGACACAAGCATTCAATTTCTTTGTAGGAATTAATTGCTTTCACTTAACTTTTAAAGTCTCTCCGCAAGTGATTGTGAAGGTGTGGATCTATCTTTGACAGCTCAATGTATATAATGACTTGGAGGTGTTGCTCCCTTGCCTGACCTTGGCTGAACTAGGAAGAACAAATTCTGCATCAAAGAAGGTGGAGTTTCAGAACACATCCACCCATTGCGTAACCGCCTTGGACCAATGGTAGCTCAAAGGTGTTAAGGAGCTAAAACGAACTCCCCGAAAAGTTGGCTTTGGTGAGTTGATTCGAACTTGATTTTGTTCGAAATTATGTCATGTCAGTCCGTACTTCGATTTTGTTTGAAGTATATCAGAGCCTTAAGCCTGCCAAAGATGGTTTTAACGGGTCTCTCAAAAGTTAGGCCAGTAGATCAGCTTAAGCCAGCTAAGACAAGCAAACAAATTTAGGGTGGGTTTAAGTTATTCTCTTCAGCAGGGAAAAAGTTTCTGCTTATATATGGATGTATGCGTGCAGGTAAGGTGGTGAGAGAACACAAGACAGAATCCTGAGGTTCATTTCAGGGAGTCAAAGGGAAAAACTCACACAAACAAACAGACTCAAAAAGAGCTGTGTCTCAGAAAATGCCAAGATGGGAAGAGTTGTCAGTTGACAGATTCATCCAAATGGACTTAAGAAAGGACAACACATTTAAAAAAAAAAAAGAGAAACACTGAGCTGACAGAAAAGGGGATGCAGTGTTTTCCTGTGACACTTTAAACAATGAAAGGCTATTTATCTTCGCTGATGAATAAGCCAATTAGGAGTAGAGAGACTGAGAAAATTGAAATGAGTAAGAAAAGACACGCTGCCACACACAAACTCACACATTATCGATTATGGGATGTAAGGTTTAGTAATGCATGAAGAATCAGAAACGAAAGAGATGGGGTGTGTAATAGGCTGTGAGCCAAAAAGCATCTGGGCTTCAGACTGGAGGAAATACGAGAGCCACAGGACACACACACAATTACACATACAATCACGCTTCTGTCAAGCCTTTGCGCCAGTTAGTCATATATCCTTGTCACCTTTTCTCACTTCCTCACGCACAAACCCATAAATTCTCACAACACACACAGCTTTATTTCCTGTCTTCCACATAACACATTTTGGCATTCGGAAAGGTTTTGTCCATGAGATGCTGAAAGGATAAATCAGTGATGTGAACATCCCCTGATCTCTGTCACAGCCATCGACACGTTCCCGCCTGCAGCCCACACACAGCCTAGTGTGTCTAAAGGCTATGTAATTAGTGCACACTAGGCTTTCGGAATTACAACGTTATTTTCTAACTCTGTCAGGCATATAGCAGGCAAATAACAGACTTCACAAAAAAAACAGACTGTGTGACCAACCCAGTGGACCCCCATCGGCAACTGCACCAAATTCCGATTACACGGTACAGAAGACACAAGAAAAAGCTTCTGAGACGTACGGATTGGTTATATAGTAACACGTGACAGGTCATTAGCAGGTACACAGCAGTCATAATAGAGGACATAGATACATATACAAAGAGGTATAGATAGAGTATATATATATATATATATATCAATAGACCATGTATGTAAAAGAAGGATTGGAGCGCATGCATGGCAAGCATAGCGAGGACCACAGGACCAGACAAGTCCAATTCCACGACATCATCACAGCAGGACGGAATCACAGGCTGGAGCAGGAAGAAGAGCAGGAGGTGGAAGAGGGTGGAGGTGTAGGAGCTACGGAGACCCACCTATCAGAGAGCGAGTGCCTACTGTCTAAGGAGTACTGGCGGCTGGTCCGCCTGCTCGAGCCAGAAGCCGAATCGAGATCGCTGCGGCCGTTGGTGGCGGAGTCTAAACTATCATAGCGTCTGGTGGGAGGGAAGGGGATGGGGGGAGGCAGGAAGAGGAGGAGCATGAGTAATGTATTTTTTCTTATTTGGTTTTTCATCTCACCTCATCAGGTCACATTGGACGGAAAATGACCCAACTTAAGGTAATGGTTAACCAACTGCTAAGAGACTCAGAGCATCACTTTGGGATCAGAATCTTTCCATTTGTAAGACTTTAGAAAGGATTCAAGAGGCTATAACAGAGTCCTGTCCCAAATGGCGCACTTGATGTTCATTTCCAGGCTTTCGCTTGCATGCATCTGTTAAGTCCACAAGACTGTAGGATGGCTGCTTTGAGGCAGCTATGACTCCTTTAGCTTAAAATATCTTAAGGGGCAATTACTCAACAGTCTGCCCTGCTGAAAAAACTGCATATGCTGGTTAGGTATGTTTCAAAGCATGACAGCTAGTTTGAGCTGGTTCAAGCTGGTCCTAAACTGAACAGAAACCAGCTTCTGCTCAGGACCAGCTCTTAACCAGCTTAAACCAGCTCATTACCAACTAGAGACCAGTTCAAACCAGCTACAATATTAAAATACATAACTAACCAGGTTTTTTTCCACCAGGGTTTGTGGTAAAATGCCTTGGAGAAGGCGCTTCAGGTGCCATTTGGGACAAGGCAAGAGTCTCAGCATGCAATGCAAGAATGTCGGGAATACCACTTTTGTAAGACAAAATGTACAAGAAATAAAAGCTCGTTTTGAAGTGAATCGGGCCAAAACAAGCAACTGAGAGGAAACGTTGCATTCGTATCACAGAGTGGCACCAGTGTGGCTACAAACCCATGAACTGTGTACAATGCCCCCTCATCCAACGTTTGTATACAGTCACCAGTGCATAGGAATAGGAACAGAGGAAAGTCGCACAGACATAGTGAATGCTTTTACTAACTGATAGATGCTAACGTGACTAGAATTAGCAAGTAGATTGCAACCTAAAATGGGAAAATGTACCTAATGGGTCTCTGGTTATCATAGTCGTAGTCATGTATGTCGTTGTAGCGGGAGCCATGGTGCATGTGACGGATGGGGTATTGGTGCATGGATGCGTTGGGCTGAGAAGTGGTGTAAAATGGAGGCGGGATGCTGTTGCTGGTTTCACTGCGGTAATCACTGTCTCGATCGTCCACAGCACTGTCTGGATCATCATCTGAGAAGAAAGTGCAGAATTTCGAATAACTGTAATATTGCTTTTTTCTCATTAATGTTTCATGAGCAAAACCTTCTTTTTCTATTCTTTTTTCATGCACTTCTTTGAAAACCCATAAAACAAAGTTTACTTACTTTGCTGGTCCCCCCATAGACTCCAGTTACCTATGAGAACAATGAGTCAGCATAAAAATTTGAAGCAGGCCAAGAAATTTATCTTTTTGAGACTCATGCCTCTGTGTGACCATGAACAAGCTGCCTGTTATAAATCTAGGTTGTAAAACTACCAGAAGTGACACAGACGTAAATTTGGATGTTTAGAATGCAGGATTGTGACCTTGCCCAAAGTGCTAAGTGCTAATGGTTAATAGCTCTGATATAAAGCAATAAAAAATGGTCTCTTGGCAAGCCAAAGCTTCCCGCTCCTACTTAACCCACCCATGCTTGAGATATTACTGAATACTGTCCAGGAAATCTATATGCATCATGATTCTAAGCCATCCATCTAGTGCTCAGAGATAAAGCAGTCTCATATTGGACCCGCTGATGGGGTGATTGAACCTCTAATGAGGTTCTGCACACATCAACCTACCAAGGGGCCTTGCAATTTATAGTGTGTGTATTAGTGTGAGTAGCGCTTGAAAGCTCACAGCACTGAGTTGATGGGACTGGAAGTGGTCTCTCATGTTCCTCCTGGTATGTGTACTGCAAAATGAGCAAACAAAAATTACTGTTTGAACAGGTGCTATTTATTTTAACAGGTCAGTAGTTCCGAAGGTGAAGATAAAAAAAATACTGTTCAGCTCTCAGGAGTTCTCTGACAGACTCAAATTAACGCATGTTCTGCCCTTGGGCTCTGGGGAGGACTGTAAACACAACAAGACTGTAGTTGAAGGAGGAGACTCACATCTTGGTCCCTCATGGCATTGAGCTGCTCCAATTTCTTGGCCCAGTATCGAGCTTCCTCCTCCGGTATATCTGGAAGTATGAAAACTTATGGTTAGCATTAAAACTTAGGACAAGTTTGGACCAAATGCAGTATTGGAGAAAGCAAAAAACAGCAAGGATACCTAATGGCAGTTCGAATCGTGTGTCCAAAAGCACTCGATGGAACGTGGGGTCTTTGGTGCCACAGATCTCATTCTCAGCCATAATGACCTGGGAGTCTAAAGTCAGCCATTGTCCTGGACCTTCCTACAAGAGCAAAGAAAGAACTGTGATGAGAGACATGTTGTCTGTAGGAGTGAAAGAAATGCTCAAAAAGGTGTGAAAATGCTACATGTAAAGAAATCGCAATAGAGATTATAGTCCAAAATTTCTACCAGTATATCGTCCACCCCTACTTATCTGTATATTTAGTTTGGCTTATCTACTGAGGTATATTTAGCTTAGAGGTTATAGATCTTTGCTGGTAACCAAAGGGTTGCACTCTTTGAACTCTGTAAATGTCACAGCTATTTCATTTAACAAATCATTCGGGTTGCTCAATGGGGGCTGTGCTTAGCACATTTTATGACAAATATTGCATAAACAAATTCCTCTGGTGCTAGTTCATAAAATATATTTGAACATATTATTGAATATATTAAGAAATATTAACATATAGAGTCTTACAGAAAATGGTTACTGGAACATGTTTGCAATGAGAATGAATTATATGCATCAGCTACAGATCTACACATATAGCTCTACAGAGGGTGAGAAAAGCTGCAAGCTGTTGGGGGCCAGGCCGGCCATCTGGGCTGTACCTCGTTCGACTGTCGAATGCTGCCCAAAGGGATCCACAGTGTGCCAACCATGGTGTCCCAGATCAATCCTTTGTTCCATACCTCCACTGTCAGGCCCAGATCCAGCCTGTTAATCTCACTAGAAGATGAAGTGAAGGGTAGTATTGAGAATGAGAGAGATGGCCAGAGATTTTCATGTGTTGTTATGATGATATGAAGACACTTCTCAGTTTAATATATCATCAGTTAATAAACTCACATTAAAATAAAGAGACCTAAGGCAAAATGTTATGAAATACTGTATAGAAACTGGCATGACATGCTGAAAAACCAGACCCTAGAGAATGGTGGAGGACAGAGGCACTATATTAAATGTACAAAGAAACAGAAAATAGCAATAAAAACCAAACAGGGTGCAGACAACAATGCCATCTGTGCCTTGGGCATCTTTAGTGCCGCTCCAAGTGAAGCTCCATAGGACTTCGGTCTCCAAAGCTGCATCAAATCCTAATAATAGCCTCAACTTTGATATCAAAACCAATCCTTATTACAGACCACAGGGGCTAATCTTGGGTACAGTGGTGGTGCTGTGTTAGACATCACAAGACACAGAAGTGCTGAAGCAGATCTGGCTTATAGATGACTCAAGATGAAGCTGAAAAGAGTTTTGCAGTGTCAACCGAATGCTTTTGTGGTTTTGCTCTCAGTGTCTCAGAAGTGTCTATATTGTATGTATTAGAAATTCTGAACAGAGCGCAAGCGCAAAAACATTTTGTTCTATGTGAGTGGATGCAAGTGTGTTGCTACGCTGTTCAAAATGGTTGCTAGGGTGGTCTGTATGACTAATAGTAAACAGAATAGTACACAGAAGTCACGGTTCAGTATGCAATTAGCTTTTGGGGTCACGGTTCGATGCGAGTTTAGGACAGCAGGAGATTTTTTTCATTTATTTTGAACAGACTAGTAGTGCTACATACATGTAGCATGGGCAGTTTTTTTGTTTTTAATTAGAATGTAGAATATTAATAGAATAGAATATGAAGATTTAAATCAAATAATAAATGATCTGACTTTAGATTTGTGAAGACAGCTGCAACAGAACAAAAACAGCAGACAGACTAAATTAAAATGAATTTATTCTCTAGCAGTAGGCGGCGCTTGTGGGACAGCAGCAAAACAGAGTTTCCTATATAAACCCACCCAAACATCACAAACAGTGAGCTTGACCTGCCTAGTACGGTTAACAGACTTCATAAAAATCCCCACAAATTACATTTGGGAAATTATTATTATTTCAAACAAGCAGGTGGTTCCTCAAGCATGTGCTGTTCTTGTTTTGGGCTGTTGCATATACTTTTTTTTCTTCTGCTCTTTCCTGTTATGAGGGTTGGCATTAAATTACTGTGTGCGCCCCCTTCTGGAATGATCCCTATAACTGACTATATTAGTCCTCTGACTGCATGAACCAAACCACGACTGTTTGGGACAAATACATGTACTGTTACACCCCTAGTGGCTACTACGTGTACTAGGACAAGTTATGAGATTCTTAAATGTTCTGGGTGCTTGAATCCCAAGTCAAAAGATCTATCCATAGCATTCTCAAGTGTCTAAATTTAAGATATTACTTTGTTGTAATTTAAACGTTTTATATTTGCTGACTGTCACTACTAAGGGAATGTCAAGAAAATAGCTCCTTAATCAAGGTGCGTAAGGCTTGAAACACACTCTAAGCAGGTTTGTGACCAAAAATGTTTCTAGCTACACAAGCTCAAGTTCATGAGAGAGGTTATGGAATGTGTCTGCATGCAGTTTAACTCAAGTGCAGATGGCATTCTTAGCACTGCCACTAGGGAACACACATTAAATATGTGCAAAGGGATTCTGAGCTTCGCCAAACATTTACATCAGCATTATAGCTTACTTACATTAAGCATGTTTATAACTGTTAAAGAGAAAGGGAAGAGGAACTCACAACATGAAGTCCTGTTCCCAACATGGCTGACTGCCACGCACGGCTATGGTGGTGCTTTTCACGTTCTGAACCTTCAGTGACACGTACGTGTTGAATTTCTCTGCACAGAAAAACAGTGCATTTAATAAATACACAAATACAAAAAGATTGTGTGGAAAACTAGCTACATTAAGACTTCAGGCTTACCTTGCTGTCCATCAAGCTTGGCTTTCTTCACTGTAATAGAGAGAGACGTGTATGTAAATACGTGATAAACACAGGTATTAGAAATAATCACACTTTACATATCAGGCAGTGCATTTCACATTCAGCATATTTGTATTTCTGCGAAAGAGATCCTCAAGGCTAGGCTCCAGTGTTTGGATGTTGGCCCAGTGCAATGTTTTTGTTTTTTTCTGGTATGTACCATGTTGCATAAATAAATACTATGCTAATCATTCATTACCACAGTATAAAGTCAACATAAATTGAATGGAAGTATCCTGTACACGCAGTACTTAAAAAAAAAGTGTTGTTAAAGACAATTACACAAAAGAAACACAGAGCTTGGCAAACCTAGCCTGGCTTCTGCGACTTTAAAGCTCATAAGAGCTTAGTCTGGCCAAGCTACTTTACTACCCGCCTTCTGGGAGGCGGGCTTAACCTGCATCCATCAGATGTCTCTGTATACTACTGGACGAATCTACAACCAATCAGACCACTCATTCCAATGACGTATACGTAGCGATGGAACCTGAAGCCACCGTAACCAATTGTAGCTAGCTTCATTAAAGCAGTAGGAAAATGAATTTTCTTACTTTAACTACTTCTGCTCCGTTTTCAAAGAAAACCTGTCATGAAAATTTCTAAAAACAGCTGCAACAGCAGAGTCGAATGATTGTTGCTGCTCGGTACGCGCATGTTTGAAAGCGGGTATGGTTTCGGGTCGCAGAACTACTGCATCATCGCGTTACACCCGCCTCAGTCGTTTCTTATTGGTTCCCACTTTTTTGGGAACAGAAATGCTCTAAAACGGCAGCTTTGCCAGACTGACTTTGCTCGCGAAAAATAAAATATAGCATGACAGGAAGTATGGGTGGGCCCAGGAAACAAGTTTTTCTGTGCAGATTGTGAGAAATTCAATTGGTTATGAAACTGCAGAGAGGTCTAGAGAGGCAGTCACTGTCAGTTATGCTTAGGGAAAATCTGAAAAAAAAAAAACTGTTCTCCAACTGAGCTCCTTTTAAAGCCGAGTGACGTCAACGACCCCATTCATAATTCATATTCCCCTATTCAGTGCGGGTAGAAGCATCCTCGAGTTAAGGAGACCTTAAAATAATTCCAAGCCTTCCGCTGTAATCCTCCACAGTCAGCGTTCCTCTTTAAATTCAGTGCAGAATTTCTCACTTCCACTAAAACTCTTACCGGCTGACATTTTTAACACCTGAGAGTAGCTCGAAGTTATACCGAATGCAAAGCATATGAGTCAGAGGCTTGTGAAAAACTGATAATATCACAAACAAACCAAATGGATGCATTTGTCTGTTTGCCAACATACTGCAAATCTTCACTTGAATGCTTGGGGAAAACTGAACATCAGCTTCCTGCTGAGAAGGAGGAATGTTAGTGCTGGTTTGTTGCTGCATATCAGAATCAGCTTTCTTTAAATTGGTTGAAGTCAGTCAACAAGCATAATCAGGTAAACCAGACTGATCAAGAAAGTCGTTCTGGTTAAACTGCAGTAATGGGGACACTAGCGTCCAAAAATACTGAAATTTGTTACATCCCACGAATGAATATATAGGTATAAGTAATGGAATTGGAGCGAGGTGCAGAGTAATAGTGGGCGATTTCTTTTCTCCATTCCAAGTCATGGCCTTGCTGATATTAAAGCCTCATGATGCAGACTGAACATCTGATGCACAAGGAACACAAAATGGGAAAACATTTCAGTATTTCCAGGAATTCTTTAATGGTGCTTTAATTCTTTAAAGTGTTCACCCAAAAATGAGAACCGGCTTTTTCAAAATGTGGGGTGCATGTTTTCAGACCGAAATTAACACGGCAGTGGTCACATGGTACATCTGTCACTGGTTCAAGTCGTAACTCTAAAAACGTGGTAATTCTGAGTTCAGGAGCATGTGAGGGCTTTGGCGTTGATAGTGTTGCCATAGAAACACATAATTTAGTAGACTGTCACGTTGTCATCTTGGAATTACGACATGACGTGAAGTAGGAGCTAAACTATTCCACCAACTGGAGTTCCTGGAACTCATTTTTTACAATCCTAGTAGTGTGAGAAACCAGAAAGAAACCACCAATAATTCAATGACTGATTATGTTTATGTTCCTCTGGTATGAAAGCACCTACAGGGCATCATTCTCCTACTATAGTGGACTAGCACCGTAAGGCTGATAGAAAAATAACATCAAAATGATCCGCGCTGCACCTCCACTCAAAGTTCCCGCTCACGATTCGCCGTTGTCTCCACCCGCTTCTGCAAGGGTCTCCTCTCTCATGCTCCCCCGCACCACTTCCTGCCATGTGGCTGGCATGCACGTGTGCTGCCTCTTTATCTCTTCCCCTCTTCCTCTCGCGCTCCATTAGTCTCTCTGTGTAGCCAAGCGCAGGCAGAGTGAGCTATATCCTGACACTAAAAATAACCACTTCAGGGTGAATGTTGAGTGAAGGGGTGGTGGTGGTGGGGGGGGGGGAAGCTTGGCATGAAGGGATGATATTAAAACAAGCTTCAAAGAGAGCTAGGATTTGCCATGCAGGTGTTTAAAGTAATCCATCAGCGATGAACTGCAGTCTACAACTAATCATATACATGAGGGAATAATGAGGATTTTCTCTGAGGAGAGAGGCATAACTGAAAAAAAAGCTCATTTGACATAAATCAAATACTAATTGCACCCAAGAAGTGATGCTAAGGCATTATTTATATATTTTTATAGTGTTCATTATTAGTCAGTTTATTATTTATTTATTTTAATTTTAAATGCAATTTGGAGTTTTATTAAATTTTATCTATTATAATAAAATTACTAAAACTCAAGATTAAATAAAAATAATATGTCATATATATTTATATATTATTATAATTTACAAGGCAACTGTTCTCATTTTCAGAGTTTAAAAAAAGCCTTTTATTTCTCATTTTATTACATGTTTAGTTTCAATCATTTCATTACTTTTAATACTTACTGTATTTTGTTTTAGGTATTTGTTAAATTTTTTAGCACAGCTCTATATAAACTGACTAAATGAATTTTTAATTGTTTTGGTTAACAATAACAGCACTCCTGTAATGCAATAAAATTGAATATTTTAATAAATAATATAAAAAGTGTTAAAAGAGTAACTAGCGTTTGGCCTATTCAGACCACTCGATTCAATGTTATTTGTCTTATGAGTGAATAAATGAATAAGGTGTAATTCTGCAGTTGCATACCTCTGTATAAATCAACATTTGCAAAAGACTAACAGTGCTAAATTATACATGGTAGCTGTTGGTAGCATTAACTACAATCCAGTCATATATCTGGGAGGTTAAACAGGCTGTTCTAATCAATTATTAATATGAAAATGAACCTCGGTTCCTTAGAGGCAGAGTTCATCCAGAAACTAAATCACATCTTTCGAAGCCTGTATAAATCCACTGCGGAACGCACACAAACAGACATTTAGTAGAATGTCAATGTTGCTCTTTTCCATGAAACGAAAGATTAAAAAGTTATATTTGTCGTGTGTGTCATGGTTTCAAGGTTTTAACTAATTAGAGTGCTTTCCTTTGAAGCAAATCAGACGTTTTAAACCGAGCTTAGAACAGGCGCATTAAAATTCACAGAAAAGTGGCAAAAAGAGGGTTATGTAACAGGGCTCTAAGAGTTTCAACATCATCAAAACACATCCACTGGGAATTAGGCGAGCCGTACAGTACATCTGCTCAGGTTACTGAGAATGATGCCAGTCTATGTGACACACTCCCACACACCCACTGTCACTTTCGGACGCTGGTTGTGAATCCGCTGCCTGTTTAATTACAGAGCGGTGGCAGACGTGCCATGGATCAGAATGTCTGTGTGGGATGTGTTCAAAGAAACATGGCTTACAGTATCGTTTAGAATTCGGAGGCTCCTATAACAGATCTTCTACAACACACCAATCTGATCCGCATGTCATCTTACGTTAAATGGCAATCAAGAAACTGAGCAAGACAAGCGAAACATGGGCATGCGGCCCGTTCCAGACCAAAAAGACTAACAGTAAGAGCATATGAAAGATTTACAGCACATATTTCCATCTTTACAGACGCAAGGAGACACTATTCATGCTCTCAGTGCCTGATATTATCAATCTAAGGTTGGACGCAATATACATGAAGTAAAAATAAACTCTAGTTTTACCGAATTTATTAATTTCTGTTCATTTCTATGTCCACATGTAATATGAAAAAAAACATGATAATCACAAATGTTAACATTAAAATAACTGAAATTAATAAATGAAGGTGTCATTGAGCCTAATTTCCAAAATTAAAATATTAAAATTGTGTTACTTTAGATATAAAAATAACATATAAATACACATATAATCATATTAATAATCATAAAAAAATTAAAATAAACAAAAATTGTTACTGACATAAAAATCCCTGCAAAAATAAAATAAGATAAATGAAGGTTCGGGTTCTAGTTAGTTCTAGTTAATTGGGTTCTAGTCAGTTTTACATATAAAAAAATAAATCAATAAAATAAACATTGAGATAAATGCAATCTGCCTCATTTTTTAATATTTAAGGTTTTTTTTTTGTTTTTTTGTTTTTTTTTCATTTTTAACACTAAACAACTGCGACCAAAGCTTAATTTTGAAGGCTAAATGTTCCATTGTGCCTAGTTTTTTATAGTAAAATATCACAAATTTGTTACATTTTAACATATTAAACATATTACTATAACATATTAAAGATTTTCTTAAAAAACTGTAAAGGAAACCAAAGATTTTTAAATAAATAAATATAATTAAAATATTTAGAAAAGAGAATTAATATAATAATCTGTCCATCAGAAATGATTTATTAATTATTTATCTGTCTATTCATCTGTCAATTTTACCACATGATGATCCAAAAATACAAAATGTTTCAAAAATATTACTGTTTTATTTTAGACACATTTGTATCCGACAGTTGACTCAGTAAATGTGGATGGCGATCACGGCAAAGAAATCGACACCTGTAATGCTGTCTATTCATCGAGAAGGTTTTGAACTCCAAGCCATTTGACAACTGTACAGTAAACACAGTTAAAAATAGAGATATCATACATCAAAGCAGATCCCAAAAGAGCAGGGGAGCAAACTAAAGCTCCATTTGGAACATCAAGGGAACACACCCCTGAATCCTGACTGCATTTAAAACACAGGTGGATTCACCACACTGATGCAACTCAATTGTAGAGCATCTCTATCAACAAAACTGCACATTTTACAAAAATAACTAGATAAGTAAACCAACAAAAGAGTAAGTTATAATAATAATAATAATAAAGAGCCATTATAAAGAGAGGACACTCCTACTTTATCCATTTCATAACGTAACAATACAGTTCTGCTTCGTTTGAATGAATGCATACCAATAATACTAATACTAATACTACTAATAATAAAAAAACTCCATTGGGGACGAATAAATAATCAATTATTGATCACTAATCAGATTGAATGCGCTTGTTAAGCATGCATTTAAATCAAAAGCAGTATCAAATAACAATGTATCTTAAAAACAATTACCTATTTAACCCTAATTCTCATTCAATATATTAAAATATTACATATAATGCATAACCAACAGCCAGTATGCATCCATGCATGAAATAATACACTTACCTCCAACGCACAGCAGTGACATCTCTTTATTTTTTATTATCCTCGCCCGTTTGCGCTATTTTAGATCATTAAACTGTTACTAAAAGGATTTTTATGACGCTGAGAAACCTCCCTTCCCGTTATCAAACTCTACCCCCCTCCCAAAAAAAAATACAAAGGCAACAGCAGCTGCTGTTCCGAATCCTCCAGATTATTATTCGAGCCGGGGGTGTTTTTAGCCACCCTCTCTCCGTGCACCGCTGTTATTCGGGCTCTGTGTGGTTATTAGCGCTGTTTTTCAGCCGCTCGTAGCGCGACTCACAGCCATCTTGTTCAGCACCGCCGCCGCGAGGAGAGCTACTACCGTGACGTCACGGCCCAAGCTGCTCACGCGAGCGAGGCAGAGCACGCGGACGCCCCTCCGCTCCTTTCCAGCTCTTTAACCCAGGATAACCCAACCAGAGCCTGGAGGAGTTTTTAAGAAGGGTTGGCCATTACAAATATAGTTTGAGTTTCATAAATGAGGTAGAAATGAAGAATTGGGGTACGAAAAACTGAAAGAAATCTGTCGAAAAACCTTCTTAAAGGGATAGTTCACCCTAAAATGGTCATTTCCAAAAATTGTTGAAACGATGACATAATGTCCCTAACTCGTATGATTTATTATTTCTTTCTGTCAGACACAAATTAATTGTGAATGATGGCCTTGGACTCCTTTAATTTGTCAAAAAGGATGCTATGAAAGCGAATGGTGACTGTGGGTAACATTATATAACATAGACTTTTATGTAACTTTTATGAGCATATTAACTAAATTAACTATAGAGGAATTTCTACTGAAACTGTCTGTCCAAAAACAGAGGTTGCCATTATAAAATTGGATATAAAGTACTAATTCTTTTTTTTTAACACTAATTTTATGACTCATATTCGTTTTGGCTGCACTCAGTAAGATAAGATTCTCAGGTCTGAAGGAAAATTATTAATTATATATATATATATATATATATATATATAAATAAAAGTAATTGAAAAGGATATGATGTATTTCTTTTGACCAGGTGAACACTCCCTTAGATTATAGGATTTTTCTTTATACTACAGCCAATGTCACCCTCTACTGGATAAACCCAGCACTAAAGGCTGAATAACGTGATGGAATCATAAAAAACAATTCTTGACAGACTTTATTAGCTTTTTTTTTTCATATTAAAATAATCGATACAAAAAAAGAAGATCATTCAAGTACATCACCAAAGCAGTGTAAACTCTTGACACCTGAAATATTTCATGCTAGAATTCATCACCCTTTGCAATGCCAACTGCCTTACAGTTCGTTCAAAAGGGAATGCAAAGAAAAGCGAACAATATTTAGGAATTTTAATTCAGAAAACATAATGATTAGGAATGTTACTCAATGTTTAGAGTAAAATTCATGGTGCAATACTGCGGTTCTTTGCAATCCACAGCACTGTGCAGCAAGGCCAATGTAAAACGCTGCACTTTACATTTCGTTACAACTTAGTAAAGACAATATAGTTTTGTAAATTCATAGCATGCCTTTAAACCGTCCTTTCTGTGATTCTAAATGGACTTAGTCTTTGAAATGAGCTGCTGTACCTGTCAAAACAGTAATAATATAATGCCTTCTATTACATGTCAATGACTTTAAAATCTGCCAGCACCAGTGTTACAAAGTAGCTAATTGGCGAGTAAAAATATCCAATTAAACAGTATGGCCCACTACACCCTGAAAGGCAGAGAAATCATAAGTAGAGCATAGAGATCCCAGGTCTTCCCAATGCTTGGGACATTAAGATCCACCACAGCTGTAGACATGTCTTCAAAGCTTCTCACTGGAGGGAAAGAAAGAACAAAGAACCAGATCACTATCAATGCACAGTGTCATCGTTTATCTCCAGCAGCATATGTGTGATCTTATGCAGTGGCGGACAGTAACAAAGTGTGGTTACCTGTCGAGGTGAGCCAAGAGCTCCTGTAGCTTGATGACTAAGGAGCGATGCTCATGCGGCCTGCTCTCTAAAGCACTACTCAAGCGACTCAGGTACGAGTCCAGCGTTCCAATCGATGGCATCTCGCCTGTGCCTGAACAAAATAATAAAGCGGTTTCCCCCATGATGCTGAAAATAATCTACCGTGGTACTGGTAATATGGGCACAGTACAGTGCTGACCTGGCAAAGGCACAGTGGCAAGGCTGTTGACCAGGGTCTGTTTGATGGCCTGTAGGTGGCGCTGTAGAGCTTGTGTCCGAAGCTCATCCTGGCCCAGCTCAGCCTCCAGTCGCTCTTTAGCGCTGAACATGTCGGCAATGTGCTTCTGGAGAACCGCATTCTGCTCTTCGAACTCCACATTGGCCTTGCGCAGTCTCCGCAACTCAGCTTCTCGTGCTGGGAAATACACAAGCTTCAGAATATAGCTTTCCAACAAGAAATGATTCAACATCGACTTCTTTTTAATTAGTCTGGAATCGTTTCTGAGCTTAGTTGATGGCGCTGCATGCTTTAGAAACAGCCGTACTCTGCTTGCGGCCAAATCCTTACACTCGCTCGAACCAAAAATAATCATTCATAAAGTTCTGAGCTGAGGTGAAATGACATGACTCGGCTGAAAGCACGCGCGCTCTTCAGTGTTCTTCTCTATGAGTATTTGAGTGTGCAAATGAAAACTAGATCATCTGCTGTTAAAATCTATCTCAGAATCGATTCCAGAGGAATCACGATGCATTCTGAAAATCTCGAAAGCGATCCATGAATCGATTCGGCGAGTTTATCGTCCCAGCCC
Organism: Enteromius unitaeniatus; assembly: GCA_032359435.1. Lineage (NCBI taxonomy): Eukaryota > Metazoa > Chordata > Actinopteri > Cypriniformes > Cyprinidae > Enteromius > Enteromius unitaeniatus. The sequence goes on along the minus strand of JAUMHI010000068.1, from coordinate 6,608,052 downwards.
TGGTGTACTGTCCTACCTACCTTTGTTTTGGTCTAAAAATTCTTCGGTGAAAATAGGGACGTCAAATCTGGCTGTTAAGTCTGAGTTCTGAAAGAAAATTTCTTCATGAGGCAGGTCGCAAGAACATTTACCACGCTTACAAATTTCTGCTCAAGGAATGGGGTGGGAATGTCAGGGAATTCAGGCTTTGTTCGTGTGCTTACCTTAAAACCTGCAGAGCCTGAACTGTTGGCATTGATAATGACAGAAGTCAACTCCTCTGTAACACAAACAAACGATTTGGTTTCAACAAACACTTGCACGATTTCTAATATTTGAAATAAAAAAAAATAAAAAAAACGAGCATTCTTACCTCTCTTAATTCTCTTATCCTGTACTTTTGCACATGTGATCTGATAAGCTTCACTTTTTTGATACTCCCTGAGTTCTCGTGCATACTGCATTTTGTCCCTTTCGGCTTCATCTAGGTACCGCTGTTAAAAAACAAAAACAAAACCATCATGACGTTACAAAGAATGTTTTACCCAATTTGCTGGCTATTACTCTTTCAAGATGCAGAAGAGTTTGTTTCTTTACCAAAATAGATTAAGAAATTTATCACTACATCACTTCTTCACCAATGGATGCTCTGCAGTGAATGGGTGCCGTCAGAATGAGAGTCTAAACAGCTGATAAAAACATCACAATAATCCACAGTACATCAATTAATGTCTCGTGAAGTGAACATCTGCATGTTTGTATGAATAACAAATCCATCAAAAAGGCTCTATAATTTCAAACCGGCTAAAATAGGAACCTATAATCTATAATAATGCTTCCTCTCGTGAAAAAAAAATCCACCCTCTGTTGTTCTCACATCAAAAACCAACCAATATATTTCTTTAGAACTGTGCATATTTCCCTCTTAGTTTAGATGAGACATCTTTTTCACTTAAAAAGATATCAATGTTATCAACAGAGACTCATATTTGACAAGATTGGCGTTATTTGTGGATTATTGCAATGTTTTTAATCAGCTGTTTGGACTCTCTTTCTGATGGCACCCATTCACTGTAGAGGATATAATGATACATTTCCTCCAAATCTGTTCTGATGGAGAAACAAAGTCATCTACATCTCGGACGGCCTGAGGGAGAGTTCACTTTCAACAAATTTTCATTGTTGGGTGAAATATTCCTTTAAAAGGAAACATCTAGACAGTCATTTCACACACACAAAAATACCTGTTTATCATGAGGAGCCAGGCGGCTCCATTCGGCTCCGAGTCTCTTGGTAATTTCTGGAAAGGGGAGATCAGGGTGAAGTGCCCGGATGTGCTCCCGTCTTTCATTCAAGAAACGCACGTAGCCAGTAACCGGAGCCTTGGGGCCATTTGGTAACACCTTCTTTCTCTTCTTCCCTTTCGGCCAGCCTCGCTTCTTTACCGGCTGTGAAGTCGATTGGTTCTGCAACAAATGCATTCAAATTGATAGGAATCACATTTGGGAAGGGTATATAAGGAAAATATGAGTGCGCTTGACTATGCTGACCACAACACCCTTTACAAGGATTCAGTTACATAACGCTAGTACTCTGTGATTCATGATAGACATGGTTATTGAAGAGAGTCCTCCTCTTACCTCCTCTTGTGCGGTTTCTGTGTGTTGAGAGTCCTTAGATGCAGGAGCATCAGTCTGCTCTTGCTTTACACCACCCATTACACGAATTTTGAAATGCTGGGACACACACACAAACATAAAGAATATAATTTTTAATCATATTTTTTTTTATAGGAAACGTTAATTGAAAAAAAACCCCACCAAGACAACATTTCTCATTCTCATCTACTGAAATAACTAAAAACCGAAATAAAATATATATAGATTTATTTTTAAATACATAATAAAATGTAAAATACATATACATAACGTAAATATAAAACCTAAGTCTAAATATTGTTGCGTTTTAATAATACTACAAAAATATCTTTGAGCAGCATCGCCGCAAAAAGCAGACTTTATGTTTGGAAAACACAGCCATTATTAAATCCATTGTTGGCTTATTTACTACATGTTTTGTTTGGATAGAATATGTAGTAGGTTATATATTTGCAAACACGCATGCATGTGAATTGAAGCATTAATGATGCATTAATGTTTCAAAATGACTTTTTTCTGCATCACCGGTTATTATTAGCTGAAGTAGCACAGCTGGCTAACTAGCCTCTGCTGAAGCTCGGACAAAATAAACAAATCTCGTCCTAATGACGAGGGATTATTTATTTATATTTACACGCATCTATTTGTATTTAGCAAAAGCTCCCGGGAGTTTAATACACAGTTATTGCACTCACCTAAATTAATTCCTGTTTTCTTAACTCAAACGCTAGCCCCAGCTACAAACGTTGGTTTGATTGACAGCTCCTTGGTGGTTTCGATTGGTTTGTGGGTTCGGGTGGGCGGGCCGAATGGCAACGCGCTTCGTCCGCATTGCGCATGTCTGGAAATAAAGTTATTTTTTTAATCATTTATTTGTAGTTTTAAAGCTGTTGTCCATTTTCTGTTATGACTACTCGATTATATTCAACAGTTGGGGCACTATTTATGGAGTAAATATATAATATTGATATATGAATCAAGTTATATTTTCGTACAGGCACGCTTTATTTTTTTTTTCTATCAAAGAGTTATTATTTAATCCAACCAAATAATTGGTCATTCAGCTTCTTAAGGCAAACTATTAAGCTCTGTTAATTAAACAGATATATTTAACAATAATTTGTACCTATACTTATTTCATTATTTGTTTTTAGATTATCATAATTACTGCAAGTCTTTGCATAAACGTGTTATTAATGATATTTACACTAAGCAGAGAGCAACATCTAGCCAATCATAATATATATATATATATAATATATAAATAATTTTACCCCATTCACAATTTTTTAATTCTACACATATAACCATGGGGACTGTCAAAGTAGGTCTATATATATATATATATATATATATATATATAAAGAAAAAGAATTAATGCTATTTA
>JAUMHI010000068.1:6588434-6604706 GCA_032359435.1 Enteromius unitaeniatus | reverse complement strand
ATATATTTAACATTTAAAATGTATTTAAATTGATTTAAAACAGCAACCATAAAAAAACAAAACAAACTAAGAACCTATAAAACTGCACTCATTGACTAATCTTACAGTTATATTTAACATAAATGTTACACATATATGTTTTCACTAATTTAAAACGCGTAATTTGTGACATTTGGGAAAAGTTGCTTTGCACATTTCACACTTGCTAGAATGAAAACATTTCCACGAGGATCTGCCTCCTCCAACAAAGAGTGCTGGACAATAAAACGACCACGTCCTAAACACGAAAGCTCAAATTAACAGCGGGCAGAAGAAGGCCAAGTTAATTAAAAGGGGCTCGATGATGTTCAAGTCTCTCGTGAAAAGGCAGTCATTTGGCCAGCATTTCTGGTTATGCGCTGTTGTGTATGTTTATTCCAGCAAAGCCTGCAGTGTTCACCATCCAAGATGGCTGCGGGTGAAAGCAACAGCCGATCCTCATGCCTAAACTTGTCTAATTCGGGGCCGCTAGGCAATGCACCGCCGAGCAACAGCGCCCATTCCGCACCGGCCAGCAACGGGGGAGCCGTGGCTGCAGCCGGGGGGATGAACCGGAGCGCGGGGACCGCCAACCCCCGGTCGGGCCCGGAGAACGGCGGAGGCGCCGAGTCTGCGGTGAGAAGCACGCCGAGCTCGCACAACCCTCCGCGGCAGTCGGTCGGTCCGAGCGGAGCGACTTCAGGCGCTGCGTCAAACATGACGGCGACACCATCATCATCCTCCTCCTCATCCTCATCCTCCGCCGACGCGTCCGCCGCCGTCGCCTCGCTTCCCAGCAGTCCGGCTTCGGTTTTGGTTTATCGAGAGCCGGTCTACAACTGGCAAGCGACAAAAAGTACAGTGAAAGAAAGGTTTGCATTTTTGTTTAACAACGAAGTGCTAAGTGACGTCCATTTTTTGGTTGGGAAGGGAATGGGAGTGCAGCGCATTCCAGCGCACAGGTAGGGATGAATGGCGGTCTGTTTGTATGTTTTACTGGACTCATTTTTTTCAATCATTCTGTATTTTGCAATAAACTAAGCTTATGGCAAACTCTCCCGCTCGATTAATATCAACTGTAGCATTTGTTTCGGCGAGGATAAATCCATATTTAAGCCTCAAATGGACGTGTTTACAGTCCGCTCCCGTTGCTCTTCGCAGATTTGCTCTCGCTGTGGGAAGTGCCGTGTTTGATGCCATGTTCAACGGGGGCATGGCAACAACGTCGACCGAAATTGAACTGCCAGATGTGGAACCGGCTGCATTTCTAGCCCTTCTCAAGTAAGAATGGGCCACGGAATGCTTCGCTGCACGCTGGATGATCTGTACTGCTCTTGTATGTGTTGACCCCTGTTGTCATAACGTCCTTCAGATGCCCTCTGCCAACTGCAGACCACTGCAAAAATTTACCATGGCATACACACGTGTTTCCGCCGACATAACATACGGGTTCTATTCCCTACTAATACCTTACAACAGTGTAATTAAGCTTTTGGATTCTTTAAATGATTGTGGTGGCTCGAGCGATGATATTTCGGCGGAAATAGACAGAAACCTTAAAAATTGAGATTGTGGACACTAGTTTCAAACCAACAAGAAGAAAACAGGGATCAATAATGTCTGTCGGTCTGTTTTCTTTTGACTATCTATCTATCTATCTGCTAAATGTTTGTTTGTTTGTCTCCCAATGAGCTTGTCTATTATAGTTTGTGTTTCCTTTCGCACTTGCAGATTTTTATACTCCGACGAAGTGCAAATTGGACCAGAGACCGTAATGACCACACTTTACACGGCCAAAAAGTACGCAGTACCTGCGCTCGAAGCCCACTGCGTCGAGTTCTTAAAGAAAAACCTACGTGCTGACAATGCGTTCATGTTGCTTACCCAGGTAATCGCGCGGACTTGAGTCCGGTTTGATATCGGCAGTAGGACATGACCTATTGCACAGCGCCATTTTCTCTAATTTGTTTGAAAAGCTCCCTTTCAGATCCTTGCAAACAGCACCTCGAGCTTATTGAGTGATGCCTGTTAGAGATTATATGAAAACATGGTTATTTTTGCTTTTAGGCACGGCTTTTTGATGAGCCCCAGCTGGCTAGTCTCTGTTTAGAAAATATCGACAAGAACACAGCTGATGCGTTAGCCGCCGAGGGATTTACGGATATCGACCTCGGTACTACCCCGAAGTATCAAATCTCACAACAAAATACAATCGGATGAGTAAGCAAGAAATAGACCGTTTTATGTTCCCTCCTGTGCAGACACCCTCGTGGCAGTCCTGGAGAGAGATACGCTGGGTGTACGGGAAGTGCGTCTCTTCGGGGCTGCGGTTCGTTGGGCGGATGCTGAGGCCCAAAGGCAACAGTTGCAGCCCACGCCGGAGAACAAGCGAAGAGTGCTGGGAAAAGCTCTTTCCCTTATTCGCTTCCCGCTCATGACTATCGAAGAGTTTGCTGCAGGTAACTTCCTGAGTGCTTTTGAGAAAAGGTTGATCTGCAGTATTTCGCTTGATTCTTGAAGCTAAAAGGCTAGTGATAGCTGCGTTTGCTTCTTGAGTGGCATTAGCCATAAAGCTAAACCTTGTGTATGTGCGCGATAGGTCCGGCTCAGTCTGGGATACTCACAGATCGGGAGGTGGTCAGTCTGTTCCTGCATTTTACAGTCAACCCAAAACCACACGTTGAGTTTATTGACCGGCCTCGCTGTTGTCTCCGGGGGAAAGAGTGCAGTATCACGCGTTTCAGTCAAGTGGAGAGCCGCTGGGGCTACAGCGGGACCAGTGATCGCATCCGGTGAGTGTGTGTGTGTGTGTGTGTGCGCTTGCAAAACCATTGATCGAAAAATCAGGAACAGGTGGATTTGATTCTAGCCGTTTTTTGTACCTGAAATAGGTGGAACGTTAAAAGCTGTGGTCAAGTAATGTTTGCATTCAAATTCTGCACAGGTTTTCGGTGAACCGCAGAATATTTGTTGTGGGATTTGGGCTCTATGGGTCAATACACGGTCCCACTGACTATCAGGTCAACATCCAGGTGAGAACAAAGCTTGAAAAAATTCACATTTCAACCATGATCTGCCTGCAGTATGTTGGTACAGAAGGTCTTTCTGTCTAAGTGGGCGATTCTTGGCCATAATCAATTGCCAATGAGCAGATTGTATGCTGCAAGTCAAAAGTTTAGCAGACTACTAATTTTTGTAGTTTTGTGCTTTGAGTTGATCTTGGAAGTGTGAAGTGGTAATGGCGCACCTTTTCTTCCGATGTAGATTATACATACAGACAGCAATACAGTTCTCGGTCAGAACGATACAGGCTTTAGCTGCGATGGAACGGCCAGTACCTTCCGAGTCATGTTCAAGGAGCCTGTGGAAATTCTTCCCAGCGTCAACTACATCGCCTGCGCCACCCTCAAGGTAAAATAGACTGTTGATCTATTAGCCTTCTGTGTTTCAAACATGGCTTGTTTTATGATTCGACAAGTAGTGACCTTGAAATCCCTTTGTTACCAAAAAGAATAATTTAACACAGTATTTCATGAATTCTAAATTAACCTTTGATGGACTGATGCTTTTGCAGGGGCCAGACTCGCATTATGGGACCAAAGGGATGCGTAAAGTCACTCATGAAGCCCCAGCTACTGGTACAAAGACCTGCTTTACATTCTGCTATGCTGCGGGCAACAACAATGGCACTTCTGTAGAGGATGGACAAATCCCAGAGGTCATCTTCTACACATAATGACCAAGCAGAATCTTCTCACGATTGAGGATTCTCGCGTTGCATTTTGTGGCCAACTCACCGGTCTCCATGTAGACCGGCGACCAAATACTGATCTCTCATTTCTAATGGCTTTTGTTTCTAAGATTTGAAGCATGAGAATTCAGTCCTTTCAAAGTGTACTTAGGGTACAGATTCTGTTTCTACCCAAGTAGCACCACCTTGATGTTGTGAGCAGCCAACGTCATTGCTAATTAATGAACAAATAGGTGAACTTGTCATTGCAATGATCTACTACAGGTACAGTTTAACTCTAGAGGGTAACTCTCTTCCATTTGTACATTTATTTGAATGCTGACAACTGGTGTTTCTTTTTTTGGTTCCACCTTTTGACCCTTGATTGTTCAATGCTCATCAGTCCTTCAAGTTGCACTGATGCACTTAAACCCCCAGGTGCAACAGCAAGTTTGGGGGGGAAATTACACTACATCTCAATTAAGACGTCAATTCATTGTAAAATGGACTGTTATGTACCCGTTTTGAGTGGCCTGCACCCCTTGTGAGAGGTGAAACTCCATTTCTTTGATGGCAGTGTGAACAGTAGATGTTTATAAGGTGTTGTTTTACCATAGTTGCCCTTCTTGTAGTGATAAACCACAAGAGCACTTGCATTCACAATGCCACGATGTATAAAATCTCTAAAGTATTGACTGCAGTGAAATACTGAACACGTTTCTGTTACCGATTCTGAATATTCATTTATTGAGATGTTGATATAAGGAAGATGAACAGGAAACAGCTTCATGAATGTACCAATGCTTACTTTGTAAGCACTGTAAATAATGTCCTTGTCTTGTTTCTGTATGTTCAATTAAAGTCTGCACCCTGAGCTTGTTATAAAGCATCATTTTATGCAGCATACACACTACCTAATACTAACAACTTGTTTTTTGGGAGTGGTGTTTAAGCAAATCTTTTTTGACCCGAGTCAAATCAGGCTGAACCCCCTTCCCCTGTCTAGGTTTCCAATTCTACGGCTAAAAGAATTTTTGCATACCAAATCAGATTGCTATTAAAGTAGCCCACATTTCACTGACTTCTGTTTCATACATATTTGAACAAGTGAAATAAAGTTTAACACATTAAACATACACCAATAACAGCGATTACCTTAAGAAATGCTAATTAGAGTTGACATGCAATCACATTTTAACAGAACAGGAGGAGTATTTACCATTGCACAAATAAGGGGACAACTACAGTATGTTAAACAGCCTATTAAAGAGACCACACATTGGTCCCTCCCTTTCATATTATAGTAATTTCATTCAGACTACAATCCAGAAGAAAAAAAAAAAAAAACGTCACCTTGAAAGTACTCACAGTACCTGCCTATCTTCATATATTAGCATATATAAACCCAGTCAAAAAAAAAAAAAAAAAAAAAAGACATTGCTTTGCTGATCAAGTTTGATGTATATTTTAGGTTTACACAACCAGGAGTCTTCCAGAAATGTGTTAGATTGGTAATATCTTACCATTACAGCAAGCACAGGATATACATGTGTTTTAGCATTCAGGTTATGTACGTAGTACAAAAATGGCACAAGTTATTATATTTGAGTCAGTTTTAGCACAAATCATTACACTTCAAATCCCACTAGTGGGTTTCAAAAGCCACCATTCGGCTGTTGGTCTTTAATAAAGATACCTGCATGAGTCAGACAGTAAGGCATCTTAAAACCATGGTCACATCTCCTGTAGTGTTCAGGTCAAAATAAATCTAGCTCAGGTAAATCTACAGTTTGTCCAAGTAGTTATCTAAAGCTAGAATGCTTTCTTTGTACCCCTTGTGCTTTTGTGTCTCAGTCACAAGCTGGAAAGCCTTGCAACTGGCTTCAATGGGGTCTCCAGGAAGGTTCTGCCAATGGTCAAACACACTGTGGGAAAGCTTGGCCAGATGTGTTGGAGCAAAGGTCAGCTGTGAAACCTGCGTAAAGATAACAGTTCATCCCATGTAACTTAAACACAATAGAGGGAGAAGACAAAAAAAGGGGGTCTTTAGATTTACTCACCAAATGGGCAAGTAGACTTGGAGCAAAACAATGGTCTTCCCATAACTTGGGATTCCTCAAATACAAATCCATGCCTCCTGGTCAGTACACCATAGATGCCAGCAATAGCAGACTCTGGGCACTGAAGATGGATGACCATGTTAGAGTACAGTAGTAAATACTGAAGGAGCACCAATTAGATTTTCACAGTTGACTGCTTGCATACCTCAATCTCAAGGTACACAGGCTCAAGAAGCTTGAAGGCAGGTGGATGGTGATCAGCTGAAGCAGAGCTTCTCCTGCTGGCAACCAGCGACGCATCACAGCCTTCAGCAGGGCCTTGCCCTCAGAATCCAATTTGATTTCCATTTTTCCCAAATCAGCTTAGCGGTTTCTTCTTGAAGTTCATGTGGCGTCAAATATCTATACAATGGGAAAAGTTACAGCGCCATAAAATACCCCTATATACAAAGTAAACTAACCCAAGATGTTCACCACAGCCATATCAGATTGAATTTTCTCATCAAGACAATCAGGTCAAAGTGAAGAATTTTTGAAATCATCATTAATGGCTTGGATAACTATAAAATGTTACCACACACAATTGCAAGATTACTCACTTTGAGGATAGGGTCCAGAATCAGTTGGGTAAAAGTCCTGGGAAGTTTTCACCATCTGGTGTAGTAGAAGAGGGGCTAAACTTGCCAGAGGAAGGGTCAAAGTACCTGCAAGAAACAGTCACGCATTACATCAAGAAACGTTACATTATATTTAATCTGGTATCACATCTGGTACCCCACTTACACTAAAGGTTCTTTATTGGAATCTAGAGTTCTATGAAGAATGTTTAACTTTCCAAGAGCTGTTCACTGAAGTGTTTTTCTATGGCATCGCTGCAAAACAAACACTTAACAGTGTACCTACGTCTACCAAACCACCACCATTTTAGCATGATGACAATGGATGTGCTCAGCAGATGCACAATCGACTACAACTAATGCACCATCTGTGGCACAAAGTGCAGCCGTAACCTCTGAAGAGAAGTCAGCATGCCCTGGTGAGTCGATTATGTTGATGAGAAAGCCTGAGCCCTCTTTGCACTGCTTAACAAAGGCCAAATCATAATCATTGAGCTTTAGAGAACATATAGATGGCACCGTGGGTGCAAATGGTGCAAAAAAGTCAATCTGTGTATTTGGCAACAAGCACCTAATTCTCCATTTTCAATCCTTGTATGCCAGTCTTTACAGATTTAGGTGTTGCGGGGTGGAATTGAAATGTTTAACACTCACTTAACGTTGATGCAAGGCTCCTGCTCGTCCTTCTTCGTATCAGTAAAACGGGTTTCTCCAGCACGGGCTGAGACAATGACACCAGCTTTCGACACCAGGGAGCCTGTTAAAACCGACTTGCCGTGATCAATGTGCGAGACCACAGACATGTTACGGATATTGGACTTTTTGTCCTTGATGGCACAGATCTGGTCTACTGTGAGGTAAACCTGGGAAGTGAAAAAAAGAAGTTAAAATGTTAAGTATTTCTGGTTATAAGAATGTATTGAACGCATGTTTTTATGACACCCTATCAATCAAGAGGCATTAACGAATACAAACTATGCAGGAGCAAAACTATTTGTCCCTTTAAGAGTAATATGAACACCATTTTAATGAAAGTGTCCGTAAGCATAGTAAAAATATATTGTGTGGTGTATTTCAATAACAAGCGCTAACAGCTGATGTGATCTCAATCCTAGAGGATTAACATCTGGGATGATTATGTTGGTGTACATTTTAATACAGCTTAAAGTCTAATTACCTTTAGCCAGGCAATAAAACAGTTGCAGAACTATGCAAAGACATATTCAGTGGGTTTACACACTACTGAAACACGTGAGAATCAACATAGCTGACCTTTTCCCCTGCTGTAAGACATGTGTGCAGCATTTTGTAAATTCTATGGGTAATTTAAAGCCTTCTATAGCTACAAAACGGTTCCTTTTGCTGCGTGATATTGAAAATTGGTGCGTCTTCTGTTATTTTAATGCATTCTTAATTATGAACACACGGATTTGTAGTGAAAGCAGTGTTTTCCTCCTAGTCATTTACCGCAACCATAGGCTTCCTTGTGCTTTTAGGAAAAACGTGGATAGGCTTTGATGAAACCAGTATAATAAAACCAACCAGCACAAGAGATAAAAACTAACGTGACCTACAGCATTTCAGTGCAAACTAAAAATGCCTTAAAATTTTTCAAAAGTAAATGTACACATGAACTTCCAGACGAAGCAGGATTTAATTCATATTCTGGTTCACAACTTATTTCATAAGTTTCTCGTGCAGCGTCCTCACTATTAAACCAAATTCAACCATTCCAAGCACTTAAATAGTGACCAAATTTCAAACTTTAGAAGATTATTAATGCATAAAGAAAACGCCATCATATACCCACTTACCATTTTGCCCGATGTTTTTGGATTAGGGGTGAACTACACCGCCTGACACGTTCAGACTCAAGCGGGGAAAAGACAGAGAAAACCAACCCTCATGAATATATATCAAGCGTGCGCCACACGTGTTGTGCGTGATGACGTCGGGCCATGGCTTGCATTTAAAGGTGCAGTAACAGTTTCCAGGATGACAGAAAATGTAGAGAACTGGGTATCCAAAGCGATAAAATATAATTTAATCCCAGTAAAGTACAGGCACACGAAATGGCATACAGAAATTGATCATTTAAACATTTTAAACAGTTTCCTTTATATATTCGGACTAAAACAGCCATTTGACCAGCAGGTGGCGCTTCGTCACTAAATTCACAAAGCCAAAGTTAATGTCTCCAAAGTCTTGCAAACTCAGATTTACACCCTATCAATCACTCAGTTTTTAAAAGTTTCCCTTGCAGTTGTGATTGAACATCCGTGGGTAAAAAGTGGGGGAAAACTGGGGGTAAAAAGTGATGCTAAATGTGATAAATCATATATTTGACCAGCATAGACCAGCTCAAACCAGCATCCATGCTTCAAAACCAACCTAACCAGCATATGCAGTTTTTTTTCAACAGGAATGTGACTAGTAGGCAATGTGGATACTATATTTCTGGAATATAAACAAGGCTGTGTGGAATAACCATTTTTCTGGCAAGGATTTCTTTGATTTAAAGTACCTCAAGAGTGTTTCGAAAAAATAAGGAACCGCTGTCATACACCATGCCATTTGAACCAATGTCATTTGTCTGCACACACAGACAAAGCCAAAACCTAGATATTTTAGGCAGTATAGAAATCCTGGCCAGGAAAAATGGCATGTATATGATCGGCCTAAATAAACAGTTTCACAATAACAAGCATTGTGACTAAAAGTCATGTTATTTTCACAGCTCACTTTTAAATGGAGTGTATATATATATATATATATATATATATATGAAGAGTTCAGATTCAAAAGCCTCTAAAAGCCATCTTGGTCAAAAATGAGATAACAATACTGAGTGAATGCTCTCCACACGTTGTATAGCTTTATCAAGTACTTTTACTTGAAATGTCCCACTGAGAAGTAATATCCTAGAAACCTATACAAAGTAGCCAGAAAGAAATGCTAATTTTAAAGAAAAGCATCAGACGTACTTAGAGGCTTTTGCATCTGAACTCTATATACAGCTTATATACCCTAAAGGAAAGAAGCTAAAAAAAGTCAACATTTTCAATTAATAAAAATAATTATGCAACTGTGCACATATAGGCTACTTTAAATGAAAATTCTACCAGTAATCTTCACAATATGGGACAGCAAAGATCTCCACAAAGAATGCAAACACAGTGACACAGTACTGGCATCTTTAATATTGAAAGTTAAGTATTTAGTATAATACAAACGCACAAAATAAAAAATGGTGTACTTAATAATATCCCATATGGTTGGATAAAAAAGAAAAGTCAGGTCATATTTAAATCTAGATTTATTCGCATTGGCCCAAATTAAGGTTTCCCCTTCATGCGAGCTTCTGTTATCAAGCTCCTTACCAATTAAACATCTTTCTCCTTCTGCTTGTCACTCACAGCAGAGCAAACCTATTCTTGATAATGCTGCTGTGTACATTTCGGAATTGCCAAGGCATATTTCGCGGCTACTTTTCCTTGAGCTTTTTAGCTCCACTGTTTCGCTTTGGTCTCTCCATTTTGAGGGACTGAGAGAAAGTTGGAAAAGAAGTGAAGCAATAAATAAATAGGCGAAGCAAGGTCACTCCGTCTATATAGTGGTTTGTGATGGGCTGTTGTCCCTGTATGATGGGCCGGTCCTTTGTGGAAAAAAGGCTTGCCCGCAAGATTCACATTCAATGGCAGTCCTGTAATGTGCAAAACCTTGCAGATGGATTGAATATGTGATTCAACACATTGCAGGTTTTGGCTCGGGTCATGCATTTGCTTTGAAGCCAAAGGCATAAGAGTAGTTGGATGCATGCACTTAACTGTAATGACCGTTTTTGCACTTCAGAGTGAGAATGTTTCATTTCTAAACACTGTGCTCTATTTTTGTTTGCCTTGCAGACTATTCTACAGATTTGCGAGGCTGGAGCATCCAGATGGTAACAGCGCCCACGTGGATTGTATGTGAAGTAGAGAAAAAAGTATACCATTGCTGTTATCGTCTGCGTGACAACAATCTTCACTGTTGTTGAGAGGTGTACGGGAGGTTACTAGTCAAGGTTACTAGTTCACTGAATACAACCATTTTAATCAAACCAGAGAGCATGCGGTTTTTGACAGTGACACAATAGGACAGCATCAGTCCGTCTTGAGATGAAATCAAAGTGACAGAAAAGAGAGACTTGGTCAGGCGCATGAGCCTTCAAACCGTCTGAGTGGCTAAAGAGTGTCAGTCAATAAATGAAGTGAGCTGAAAATATTTTTTTCAGTCGGTGCATTCATGGGATGTTGCTTACGGCTGCTAATGCTTAGTAAAAAACTGGCAAGTGGTTACCTGCAAGCTCCCTTAAAGGGGTCGTTTTATTTAATTTTACAGTAAAATACTGTTTTTGTTAGGGAAACAGAAAATAATAATTCATATTATAATTTACAGTGAAAAAAAACATAAATTGTTTGTTTCTTTTTCACTTTTTTTTTTTTAACCATTATATGGTTTTATATTACAAAAAAGTGTTCTATTAATGTTTTTCTTACATTCCCGTAAAAATTAAAGGAATAGTTCACCCAAAAATGTAAAATCTGTAATAACAGCCTCATGCAAAGCATTTCTGGGAACCAATATAAGAGAAAACTAAAAAAGGTTGAAGAGCATTTCTGTTTCCCAGAATGCTTTTTATGAGGCTGTTTTTAATAGTTTTATTCTGTAAGGAAAAAAGACTTGTTTTTGTCTATTGTTCATTGATATTTAAAAAAACTGTTGCCAATAAATTTGATAAATGTAAATCTACAGTAAGTTGGCAAACCCGCTGTGTAACTACAGCAATTTGTTTTACAGTGAGCCTGGTTACTAATTGTCTTCGAGATTTCTTTCTTTTGTGTTCAGCAAAAGCAGTTTTTTGTTTAGAAACGGTAAGAAAACATGTTTGTTTTATTATTTTGCAGGCATTACAAGAATGTTAGTTTTGAATGTTTTCTGAATGTTCCAAAACAAACGTTTTAGATGAACATCCAACTATAACTTTCCATAATGTATAAATAAATTCTTTGAGTTCCATTTTTGAGAATAATATTAAATACCTGTTATTTTTTTTAACAAACATTGCATTTGTTCGTAGCTTCTCACTGGAGCTTACGCTACACCTACATCCTACATTATCCCTTTCTCATCAACAGTACAACAATTAGCTAGAGATTACAGTTTCTAAAGTTTTAAATATGGATATTTTTCTTGCACAAACACGTTAATTTATTTCAGATATCCTTAACCGCCAGGAGCCGTGTGGAGCAGTTTTTATGTTGGATGGATGCATTTTATTATTTTATCAATGCCCATTCACTGACATTATAAAGCTAGGATGGATCTTCATCCATTATTTTTAATATAACTCTGATTGTATTCATCTGAAAAAAAAAAAGTCATATACACCATTGATTTTCTCCTAAATGTGATGTTTCAAAAAGGCTTTTGTCTTAGTAAAAACTACTTTTACAGAAAAGACACTGATCTATTGAAGAAGATCCAGGAAAAACATCCGTCCTTCAGTTTTCCTTCAAACTTTCCCTCAAATTGACACTCCATGTAGGAATTCCACCGTCTAATTATGGCTCTTCTGGAGAGGTACGTGAGTGTTTTGTAAAACGGTGGCTGATGCTTTGAACCCTGTGCGTGACGCTGCTAACTTTGATGGTGAGTAAGCACAGTGGACATACGCAAATCTGACGGTGCCGTTAATGCCTGTTTAAAGTTCTCCTGCATACAAATGACATTGTGCCTTAATTGATGACTGAATCTGTGCTTGCTAATGAAAAGTAAGCAAAGAAACGGCTCTGGTAAATTTCAACAAAGCCTGTCTGAGAAACAACACATCTCGTCTGAGAATTAGAAATGTTTTTTTAAAGCTACACCCTACACAATAGATGATTCCTCATAAATCATGATAGCTTTCAAAGTCGTATGAGCCTGTTCAGCTTCAAAGTTTTGTGTGACAGGTGATGAAATAAGAGTAGAAGGAGATAGACTTGCTTTAAGAAAAGACACACTGTGCCTGATGAGATGATAGTTGTTCCTGCGTGACTCAAAGCAGCTCTGACGTTAAGAACAGGAAGAGAACAGGTCTTTACCGTTCAGAAATAAATGTAAAAAATGATGCCTTATACTACAGTCAAGTCAAGGCAGAGAAGCAATATATTAAGTAAAAACAAAACTGGTGAAGTGGAAAAGCAATAATACTTACACTGTAAAAACAGCAATAATAATGTATATATATATATAAAACTAATAATAATAGAAATGTATATGATTCAAAACAGATCTTTACCATTAATTAAAATAGTTACTTTCTACAACTAGTAATAGTAATGTTTATTATGTATATTATATATTTCTTAATCTTGAAAACTGTGTGAAAGGTTGAATTACCTCAGACAGAAGGGAAATATGACCTTTGAACTGGCTCTGGATCAGGTGTTTTCCCATAACAAATGCCTGAAACTCTTACTTGCAAGTGCCCCGAAACACTGAAGTAACTCCAAGGAATGAAAAGGGAAGTGTGGTACACTGTCGAAAAAATAAAAATAAATGAAAAGTGCACCAATTGTAACTTCTTCTGGTAGCATATGACCCTCCCCCCTCCCCCATATGAACCAATTAGAATATGAACTAATTATTTTTACATGTGAGTTTGTCCTATTGATGTGCTTTACCTGGTAAAACTCAAGCTTAATATATGATTGTCATTGATTTTTACTTTATACTGCCTACCACAGAAGTAGCAGTATGTTTGGTTGAAATACAAACTGCTATTTCTTCAGGGTACAATTTTTTATCTTACAACCTAACAAAGAACAGCCAATCAAATGCAGCACCGAGGATCATGACCTGATTGCTGCGTTGGAGTTTGAACTTTGTCCAGGGTAAGCAGAGGAACAAAGACAGAGTAAGGATTGACAGATATTTTTGCTTTGTCCCATTTTTGGCGTTTTTTCAAGGATTTTTTAGACTGTGTTACCCCTGGGTCACAGCAATGGAGAACTTTTCAGACCTGGTAAGTCCTAATGTTTACAATTTTTTTCAGTTTTTACACGATAATTGGTATTGAACGTAGACTACGTTATCTAGCCTGCCTGTGTAATATCTCATATAGTGCAAAGTTCATAAAAATGGAAAAAGATATCTTGTTTTGACATTTGCTTGCTTTCAACTGTTTTGGCGCTTTGGTTTCCATTGAATCACACTGACAACAAATGATATACACAGCAAATATATTCACTGTCTCAGGGTGGAGAAGGGTTAGAACTACTCGATTTGCTCTTTGATAAAAATGACGGCATCTTACGGTATGAGACTATGGGACCACAAAGCAATCAGCCTTGGCCAGTTCAAGATCCTCATGTAAGTCTGGCTTCTCTTCTTCTAAGCTTCTCTGGTTCTTCGAATTTTAACATACAAAATGAAAATTACAATTTACTTACCCCAATGTCACTCCAAATCTTTTTGACATGTGCAGAACACAAAAGAAGATATTCTGAAGAAAGGTTTTTTTTTTGTGGACAAAAACAGACAAAAATCTTCTTTTGTGTTCCACCCACTCAATATCTCGTCATTCACCATCTTGTATTCTCGATTGCCAGATGACGATGCCCGCTCAGGGTAACGAAGACTTCTTCAACGCACTTTTAGGTGGCTACGACTCTGTTTCTGGATCTCCAGTTTGGTCGCCCTCTCCTAGCGACAGTGGGATCAGCGAAGATCCTCATTCGGATCACATTGACAGTCCGCCGCCAAACACAAGCCCTCCTTCGGAGCCTCGCATCATCGTGTCCCAGGCGCAACACAATCTCAACACCAACCTCCCTTTTAATTTCAGTGAGTATCAGATATTCGTGAGGCAAGTCTTGGTGGTGACTTGAGACTCTGTAAACACAAATGATTAGCCTCCCACTTATTGATTCACTGTATTGTGCTGTTTTGCTACACGATTTGAAGATAAGCTCCAGTTCCTGAGCTTTGTGAATCTCTGCACACACAAACAAAGAAGGATAAATAGTATTATCTGTTGCAGCAGATGGCTGGGAGACTGGCTTCTTCCCAGACAGGGCCGGAGAGATGCAGCGTGCATCTGAAACACCGCAGGCGCAACCGAACGCTGGATTCCCCCTAACTGTAAAGGACCTGCTGCTATCTGGCACACCAGAGCCTGTGAGTTTGCACTCAGGCATGAAGCTAGGTAAAACACACAAGGCAGAATAGGGAAAAGGTGAACCTGAGAGCAGATAAAAGGTGAACTCGATAGGATTCTGAGCATCCAGGCACACCGAGATGTTGATTGGATTTGTTACTTTCATGTCTGTTTGATATTCTAGGCCACAAAGGCAAGCCAGCAGTCCTACCAGGAGCTGGTTCTCACAGAGGATGAGAAACGACTGCTTGCCAAGGAAGGACTGACTCTGCCAAATCAGTTCCCGCTCACTAAGGTACCTTCAGTTGGCAATTACTTCATAATGGTAGAGCGCTGTCGTTTGTCTTTGTAGCTCAATATTTCTGCTTCCCTCCCGTGATCAAGTACGAGGAAAGGATTCTGAAGAAAATCCGCAGAAAGATCCGCAACAAGCAGTCGGCTCAAGAGAGCAGGAAGAAGAAGAAAGAATACATCGACGACCTGGAGAGCAGGTATCGACTGCTGTGCTCGAACAAATGAAGCAAAAGCGAAAAAGCAAAAGCTACGTGCGTCAAATCATAGTAAAATTCAGAATCCGAGTTGATGCAATTTGCAGCTACTGAACACAAACCCCCTGGAAAAACACCAGGTGGAAGTTCACAGCTGCATCTGAGAATTAACTCGAGAGTGGATTTGATTGCAACCTGTTTTTTTTTTAGATGGTTCTTATGGGAAATCTGTTTTTCGTAGGATGGCGACATGCAGCGTACACAACCAGGAGCTGCAGAGGAAAGTCTTCCAGCTGGAGAAATGCAACATGTGAGGGAATCATTTACTTCTGATCTGCACACCCCATACAGGCTCCTGAAATTGAACTTTTTCCCCCGCTCTCTCCATTTCAGATCCCTAATGGAGCAACTGCGTCGGCTGCAGGCGATGGTCATGAATGGATCCAACAAAACGGCCCAGACTGGGACCTGCATTCTGGTGAGGGGTTAACAGAAGAGATATTAGCACATGAAAGATCTAGGTGTACAGTTATCATGTTCTGGGCGTTAAAAATCACACACGGCATACATACGTAACACATAGCACTTTCTCTGGGACTTGCTACTATTTACTCCCCCCCCATCTCTTATATACTGTATACAGATTTTTAAAAACACATTTATGTATGCAACATGTTTATTTTGAAATGAATTCAACTGGATTCAAATAAATTATTGAAAATTGTCTGGAACATATTATATATGCTTTTAGATATATAAACCTGAAGAGAGCCATATGCAATTCAAATAATTTATTTACAGATTCGTGATTACTGTTTCAAAGTGATTTTACAGAAACCATTGCTTCAACCCACCTAGTAAGGTACCCTAGTTAGATGCAACACAAACACAAAAACAAACTGAAAGCTGAAACAAGACTTTAAAATAAAAAATTTCAAAAGAAACAACAAAAAACCTACATGAAGATGTGGGTCGCACTCCTAATTTGTACTTAGTAGTAGTTAATAAGGTAGCTGTTGCATTTAAGTATTGGTAGGATTAAGGATGTAGAATATATTCATGCAGAATATGTGCTTTATAAGTACTACTAAACAGTCAATATCAGAATCAGAATCGTTTTTATTGGCCAAGTATATGAGCGAACACATACAAGGAATTTGGTTCCGGTAGATGGTGT
>JAUMHI010000068.1:6570540-6588334 GCA_032359435.1 Enteromius unitaeniatus | reverse complement strand
GTGGTAATCTGGCCGGCCAGCTCGCACAGTGCGCTGCTCGCGCTGCTTTGAGGAGGGATGTATACGCCGACCAGGATGAAGGAAGAGAACTCCCGCGGTGAATAAAACGGTTTGCAATTAATTATAAAAGTTTCCAGGTTTGGGCTGCAGAATTTCCGTAACACTGTGACATCAGTACACCAACCTTCGTTAATGTAGAGGCAGACTCCACCGCCCTTTGTTTTCCCCGAGAGCTCCGTGACGCGGTCCGCGCGATGGAGGTGGAAGCCCGGCAGGTTTAATGCAGCTTCTGGGATTCGTTCACTGAGCCAAGTTTCAGTGAAGCAAAGGGCAGCAGAACGAGCAAAGTCCTTGTTAGTCCTGTTTAAAAGCAGTAGTTCGTCCACTTTGTTGTGAAGGGAGCGGAGATTCGCCAGGTGGATGGAGGGAAGAGCCGTACGGAATCCCCGCTGACGTAGTTTTACCAGCGCGCCAGCGCGAGTCCCCCGTCTGCGTCTCCTCCAAGCGCCACAGAGAGCCGCTGCGCCTCCGACTAAAATCTCCAAAAAACTTTCCGGGTTTATGGAAAAGGGGTAAAAACTATTTTGAGATGACTGCCTGATGTTTAGCAGTTGATCTCTGGAAAAAGTAATGTGGTCAGAGTGACCAAACACACAGAAAATAAACAAAAACAAGAAAAGTGCGAGAGAGCGCAGTACCGAGGCTGCCACCCGCGGCGCCATCTTGTATCACTTGGCAATATGCTAGTAATATGCATGCTACTAAACAGTTATAGTGAGAATTTGTCACCCCGAAGCCGTCCTATAGGGGTATATGACTTTCTTTTTTCAAACGAACAGTCTTATTTTTTATTAAGTTTTATTTTTAATTATCCTGGCTCTTCCAAGCTTGATAATGCTGGTGGATAGTGCCCATTAGCTACTTTAAAGCTCTGCAAATCTGATAAATCTGCAAGACTGTAACTTTGTTACAAAAATATTTCTAGTTTTAAAATGATAACATAAATAACTGACTGAGTGTTGAGTTCCTTCTTTGTTTTTAATGGCGGGTGGCATACAGCTTCAAGGTGCATTAATGCCATCTCTGGCTAAAGCGTCAAGTTTTGGCTTCTTGGCTGACTTCTGGCTGTACATCAATTTAAAGTTTAAATTCTGTCATACTCACCCTCATGTCATTCCAAACCTGCAATACCTATTTATCTTTGGAACACAAATTCATATATTTGTGTTCCAAGTGTTCCATTTGAAACTTTTCTGACCACAGAATTTTCATTTTTGGGTGAACTAACTCTTTAAAGCAATCATCTCTGTTCCTCAACATGAAGAAAACTCCTGTCTACCGCTTGAGAACATACCTGTAAAACAGATATTACATCAAAGATGTGATTCACTAATGGCCTTTTTTGCTGTGACATACACTTCCTCTGTCTCTTAGGTGCTGCTTCTGTCTTTCACCTTGATCTTGCTGCCCAATCTGAAGCCCTTTACAGATACCAAGGTCAGCCAACACGGAGACTTCAGCCCATTGAGAGGTGAGTTTTCTGGCCGATAAATCCAGTCCTTAAGGTCGAAAAACCCATTACAACTACCTTATATCCTCTCGCCGCTAACTTGAGAGGAAAATGTCATGCTTGAAGAACAAGGGGTTCTTCAGTCTGTAATGTATCATTTGGTTGACAAGTCATTAGGCTTGGATTGAAACCTTGTCACAGTTATTGGAAGGTGATGCAGACTAGAAGAATGGCAAACAGCTTAGTCATGTTTCCCACCCGTTGAATCAACGGCGTGGAAGAAAAGCTGTAATTTGTCCTCATCAAACTGCTGTCAGTGTTTCTGAAGGGAATCAATTCTTATTCTGCAGGCTAAGCGTAGGTCATGGTTAAAGTTTGGTGCACTTGGTCACAGTCTTGTTCGATTAGCATCCTGTTGAGCTCTTTTGAAGTGGATAGTTTAAGATCAGGTAAAAAGAACAAGGGAAAATGTGTCACAGAGCGACTTGTCTGTTTATTTCCTCCACAGACAAAAATAACTTGCATTTCCCCTTTTTACTGAATGTAGCTAATCAAAGCCAAGGTCATCAGTTTCACTATGATGGATTGACAATATGTATACAGGTCATATAATTAGAATATCTTCAAAAAGTTGATTTATTTCACTAATTCCATTCATGAAGTGAAAGTTGTATAACGTATTCATTCATAAAGATAAAGATATTCTAATTATATGAATTATATTGAAAAGTGTATAAATATCTTCACATTATGTGTGTTTCTTAAACTTAGAGCACTTTTGTGTCATAAAGTTTTATTAAAAACTGATTTTAAAGTGTTTTTGGTTTAGGAACATAAAATGTTTTTTTTTAGTTTTGCTGTAAAATTATTTTTCTTCGTGTACAGATTTTAAAATCCATTATACAATATATATATATATATATATATATATATATTATGCCACAGAATGAAAATATTATAATTTTTGCTTAACTATATATAAGTCTATATATTTTTTTTGTTTTGTATCCATTTTTTAGGAAAATTGTGGAATAGTGGAAATAATGTTCACCATGATATCCAAGGAGAAAGTGTCAGTAAAAATCCTAAGATGAAATATGAGACATGGTGTGTGAAGAACCTAAAGAGAAATTAAGATAAATATTATATTAATATGATATATATTATTATTATTTTTAATAATATAAAATAATAATTTGTGAACATCATATTTTCAGTGTGCGTCAAAAATATGTGAAAATACTAACATATCTGTGTATTTATTATACAAATTGCTAGCTCTGAAATTAGCCTTTGCAAGACAAAAGGAGTCATTTATTTACATAGAAGTTTACAAATTTATGCTACAGAATGCAACTACAGCATGATTTGGTGATGTGTTGGAAATGATACTGTGGCGGGAATTTTCATGACCGACATTCAAGGAATTCTCTTGTGATTAATAGATTAATTAGGCTACTTAAACTAGTGAGAGTGCACATTTTCTTTCTAAAGGTCCAAAAGTGCAATTAGCAAGTGTAGTGTGTTATAAAGAAGAACAGCAGAGACACTTTTTTACAAGGAGTTTGAAGTAGGCCTAACTTTCTTACATTTTCTTTAACCCCTTTCAGTTCAGTCGCGGTCACTGCGCAACCTTCAGTCTTCCCGTGTGCTGCGCGGCCTGGAGCATCCGTTCTCCGTGTCTGAGGACTCCAAAATGCTCCCGCGCTTCTCTGAGGATAAAAGCCTGGCAGAGATAGCGTCGCTGCTGGGAAGACTTCATAGGAGACCAGAATTCACCAATTACGATTCTGAATCTCACAACTACAGTTTAGACCAGCATGACGACCATCACCATGGAGACCCCATCACTGGGCATGTAGCGACAGTGACCTTGAATCCACGACGTGGCTCAAGGCGGAGTCCTCATGCTGATGGTATGTGAAGGGCAGAAGGGGATTTACCCGGGGATTTGTCAAAACTCCTTCAACAGCGCTTTTGAAGACGGGAGCCAGCCAACAGATTGCTGGGAGCTCTTTTTTTCGTCTTTCTGCTGAAGTAATTTTAAAAGATACAGTATATAGCTGCTTATTTATATGTTATCAAACTTTGGATAAAATAACAAGTTAAATTATCTGTTGATTTGGAATGCTGGAAATGCATTTGCTCATTCTTTAAGCTTGCCAGAAGCAGAAAGTCTTCCTTTTTCATTAAAATGCAGTGGGGTCCAACCACAACTGAGCGAATATATATATTGCTGTGATAGCCTATTAATACTGCTCTCAGATAGTCTAATATTCACTTAGGCTACAATCGATCACTGAGACGCAAGATGGCGGCAGTTGCATTTATATAAATCATAGACTGTAAAAAAGATGGACGACTCGACTCCACTTCCTACCACTACAGAAAGTGAAGCCGAAACATTCCCAGCAGGGCCGTCGCTAGAAAATCTTCAATGGGGGGCATTTCGTTTTCATTGGGGGGCACACTTTATTCCTGATCTCAGAAATAGACATTCACAAAAACAACCTGTAGCTATTATTATTGATATCGATCAAATTATATATTAAACAGATTTAAAGAGATAATCTCCCACGATCGGTTGACTTTTGAGTTATATGTTATATAATGACTTAAATTTATGTATGTTAGAATGTTCAGCGCTCATGAATCTTCTCTTTATAACACGTGAATAAGGCGATCTACTACTGTAGATTGCGATGAACTAAATGGGTTACTGATTTTTAATTATAAGTTCCATGGAGTTTTTTATGCCATATAATCAATTAAAAATTTAGAAAAATTTGAAAGATTTTCTCTCGAAATTGCAACAAGTAGCTTAATAACCAATGCATCGGACAAAAAATGTGTGAAAAATAGTCTATGCATTAAGGGTATGACTAGCAATTAAAGTTTTTTTTATTTTAAATTCCAACAACACAATAATAATAAAACAATAACAGGTCTAGACTACATGATAGACACTAAAAGTTTTTTCGGGCTATTAAAAAAAAGAAAATCTTCTTGACAAAACAGAAGAAAAATAGAGCCTATAAGCAGCTATAAAACTATAGTACAAATTTATAAATACAAATCATAAAAATAAAACACAAATGAATGGCATTCATTATAAAGACTATATAAAAGTCTCGCCAAATTGAATGTATTTAAATAGAAACTGAAACGAGAAAATGCTCAGGAGCCATCGCTTACATTTATTTTTATGTAGGTCTACAATTTAAATAAAACATTTATTTTATTTTATTTTTTTATTATTTATGGGATATATATTTCCTTTGGGATTATTTATTTTATTCCTTTTAAATAGGCCTATATCGTTTTATTGTGTTCTTCTCCCTACGCAGAAGCGCTGCAGGTGCGTGAGGTGACAATACGTGTCTGAATCCTTATTTTTGTGCTGCTGTATTTGCCCGTCCTCTACTCCGTGTTATTATAACTTCCTGTGTAAGTCACCGTCGACTAGATACAATGGACATTGTTCGTTCTTAATATTAAGTTCACTCTTGATCATGTAAACAGGAGGGGCACGTCGAGTCGTTTTGAGGGGGCACTGTGGCGACGGGCCTGATCTCTCAGTATGGATATGACATCTTGCGAAAATGACGTCCATTTGGAGGCAGAGTCTGCACAGTAGAGGTCATGGGGTGGAGTCCCGCTCAAACTATCACAGACACAATCACAAGCTCACAATCACGACACCCCTTTTAACATTTCAAATAACTAGCTTAAACATAACCTGTCAGAAAAAAGAACACTTAACATACATCAGCATGGTAAACACTACCTAAAATGATGGAAATCTAATTAAAATTCCTGATCGAGACGCGACGGCTTCACTTTTTAAGTCTCGTGCCGCACACTCACACGTGGTAAAAATAAAGAGACAGCGAGTGAAAGTCGTGTAGATTTTATTTGCCCGAAAGAGTGTTACCATGGGAAATACATGTATCTTTACATGTATCAGGCTGCTGAATGACGCGATTGACCAATAACATGTTCGTGGAATAAAATGTACATAAAAATAATGATTTGCCTGAAATAAAGAATATAAAACTTTAATGCAAGCAATAAAACCTGAATGCCATGGTTATATAGAAAATGTTAAATAGGCTTATTTCCTATTTACTTAATCTTTTGAATCCAGATTAAAGGTTATGAAATAGTCGTAAGTGAAAATAAAGGAATACATTTAAATACCAGACTTTTGGACTCCACTATATATGACTTTGATCACTAGAAGTTTGAACCATCTGCTCCTTCAATGTATTACTTGCATTACAGCTGAGGTGAATAATAATACATAATCAGCCAATTCCAATTTGTGAATTTTACATTCTTCAGCAAGTTTATCCTAAAGTACTGCCTTGTGTTTGTTTTCTCTTTGAAGACAGTTTTGCTTTATGGGTATTAATAAGCTGAAGTAATTTTTTATGGACTAAGAACAAGTTAGCGTGCATAAATTGCTTTTGATATCAAATGTGCTTTTTCAATAAAACATTGTGTTGGATTGCCTTTCGACCTATTTTATGGAGTTGCTTTGTTGTTGCTTTTTCCAATAAGTGTTGTAAAATACGTTGCATGAAATGGACAACTCTCTTACTTCAACTCTGGGCTCGACGTCAACACATAAATGCCTTTCAGCACAATTTGGATGTCATGAGAGACAGAATCAGGCCACTGCAGATGAGAAGAACAGGTGAACAAAAGTTATCTCAGTAAACAAATACGAGCATCCTTGAGACAACCCACTTTTTATGTGGCTAGACCCATTCTCAATGTAAAGAGATGTACAAATGATTAGACATGAAAGCAGTTCATCCTTTTTTTTGACATTTCAGGGATTGTAAAGTGAATGCTCAGGAATAAAAAGTCAATTCTACATAAAAAAACTTAAAGAGGTATAGATTATGCATATAGACTTACTGCATACTTATGTTCACTCAAATGTTATTGAGTGAACAGGTTCAGGAGTTATTAAAAAACTATTTTTCAGTCTTAGTGCCTCTTTAATCATACAGAGATAAACTGGCACCGTCGCTTCTCTTTGACGTCTCCCTTGGGCCCCTGGCCTCCAGGTTCACAGGTCTATTGCACCTGTCAGAGAGCTGCATTTTTACTTGATTAATCTGCCGCTGATTTGATGCACAGAGTTTGTCCAAATAAATTTCAGACTCTTTGCTTTAGTAATCTTCTAAATAAACCTGGCAGCTGAGACGAAAGGCTTCTGAAATCAATAAGTTATCACTTTCATTGTTTGGATTTCGTAGCTATATTCAAGATTAGTGGGTTGCAATTAAAAAGTCTGCGAATGTGTGAAAAGAAAAGAAGCTTGTGTGTGACTGAAGTTATCATGGATGGAAAGAGAAAGACTGAAATAAATTGAAGTGAATTAAATTGGATGTGGGCTCAAAACACGCAGGCAGGTATAGAGCGAGTGAAGAAAAATGGTGTGTGGTGTGTGAAACAGAGAATGAGTTCATGTGTGACAGAAAGCACTAGCCTATAGATCCAAAAAAATAAAAATAGAAACATAAAACATGCCAAAATGCATACTTCTTGTATTTAATTGTGTGAAATATGATCTTTGTAAATACAATTTCCCATAAAAGATTGTATATATTAAACTGACAGACAGATCTGACAGTGGTGATGAAATTTTAAATCAATCAATTACTGCATTAAAACAAACGCAGTTATCAACTTGATCTAAGTGTCACATTAAAGTATTTTTATATTTCATTGTAACACAAAATCTTATGGCGATGATATCTAACAGTTTTTAAAAATGTGGCATTTCTTTAAAAAAGCAAATAGAGTTAACTATAAAACTTCAGCAGAGACTGTCTGACACTGATGTACTCTGAGGACGAATGTGACATTACTGACAGCTGCCCCTGATATTCCTTGATTTTATCACATTTTAATAAGTGTCTGACGGTGTGGGGACTCCTCTTTAAAATCTTATGAAACATGCATGTGTCACTGAAAAAACAACCCTGCGTTAATACGAGATATTATTAAGCGCTGCTTTTAATTAATCAGTTAACGTCTTTTCATCATTAAAAACATTTTTAGATTTTGAGCCCTTTTCTGTTTACATGGACATGTTTGTCCCATGTCTCATGGATGACTGATAGCATATAAACTAATCAGCACGCATTTTAATAACCCATTAATTTTATTGCGAACATCCCTGTATAATACCGAACTCAAGTTGTTGAGCTTCATCCGTATGACTTTTTTATAAACTTCAAAATTAATTTTAGCATCGTATGTGTGCTTCCTACATGAAAGCGGCGCGAGCCTCAGCAGCGCGCGGACGCACGTCATGCTCATCGGAGTATAAAAGGTGCGCTGCAGAGAGAGGGATTTACTAGACGGCGCTCTCGCAGCCGGTGAAGTACTTACACATGCAAAGGAGACAAAGTGCGGTGGTCCCAATGAACTTGAGCTAAATTACATGATTGGATTCGTTTCTCCCTTTGCATCGTTCCACCATGACAACGGACTGAGTGCGTGCCTGCCATGGAGAGGAATAACACCACACAAACTCTGGAGCTGGGAGAATGTGAGCACACACTGGACACCAGTGCGGCACTGGACAACTGCACAGACGCTGCCAGCGGGAACCTGTCTTTGCGCTGCTGGCTGCATTTGCTGACAAAGGAGTCTAGCTCAACGCTGCAAGGTGATGGGTCTAGCTTGGCCGTGCGTGTGATGATCGCCCTCATTTATTCAGTGGTGTGCGCTCTGGGACTTGTAGGTAACTCTCTGGCGCTCTACCTGCTGCACTCGCGCTACAGGCAGAAGCAGTCTTCCATTAACTGCTTCGTGATGGGTCTGGCTCTCACCGACCTGCAGTTCGTCCTGACCCTACCGTTCTGGGCCGTAGACACAGCGTTGGACTTCCGCTGGCCCTTCGGCAAAGTTATGTGCAAAATCATCAGCTCGGTCACCACTATGAACATGTACGCCAGCGTTTTTTTCCTGACCGCCATGAGCGTGGCCAGGTACTATTCCATTGCGTCCTCGCTGAAGATGCACAGTCGCCGAGCGGCGACGGCGGCGGCCAAATGGATCAGCTTGGGCATCTGGGTCGTCTCCCTGATAGCAACTCTCCCACACGCAATTTATTCCACAATAGCCCAAGTTGGGACCGACGAGGAGCTGTGTTTGGTCCGCTTCCCTGAAACGGGAAGCTGGGACCCGCAGTTGCTGCTAGGACTGTACCAGCTGCAAAAGGTCCTGCTCGGTTTTGTGATCCCGCTGGTGGTGATCACCGTTTGCTATCTCTTACTTCTAAGAATCGTGCTAAGCCGGAGGATTAGCAGCGTGGCGGGCTCCGAAAGTGAGCAGGGGCGGCACAAGCGGCGCTCGAAAGTCACCAAATCGGTTGTGATCGTCGTGCTGTCGTTCTTTTTGTGCTGGCTGCCCAATCAGGCCCTGACTCTTTGGGGCGTCCTTATTAAGTTTGACCTGGTGCCCTTCAGCAAGGCCTTCTACAATGCCCAGGCATACGCTTTCCCGCTGACTGTGTGCTTGGCCCACACAAACAGTTGCCTCAACCCGGTGCTCTATTGCCTGATCCGCCGCGAATTCCGGGCCGGGCTCAAAGAACTCCTGCTGAGGGCTACGCCGTCCTACCGAAGCCTGGCCCGGCTGCTCCCACGCAAAGCCAAAGTAGCGGAGGCACCTCCTGTGCTGGTTCTTGTGCAGATGGATGTTTGAAAAAATCGGATCCTTCACGTTCGTCTTTGTTTTTGATTGACAGGACGAAGCAGGCGTGAGGAACGTCCTTTGGGAGCTGACCCACTTTCCCTTCCGCTCGTTCAGAAACACTTTTGCACATTTGTCTTTCTCTCTCAACTTCCACGTACCTTTTGAGGCACGGCCGCTTTCACATGCACCTCCGGTCAACAGAGCCACCGGGGAATTTAGGACCTGTTCACCTTTGTTTGCTTTGCTGCATATTTGTAGCACAGCTTAAGGGTTTTTTTGCCCCCCTAGACATCCTTCAAGGGAGAGATAAATTATCCATGTTTGTTTTTCAGGCTTTGAAAAAGAAGAAAAAAAAGAATTGGTGTAGAAGGGTCTTATGAGATAAAAAAAAAATGCGTAGGGGATTACTGGTTAACCCATCAATCATTCAGTACACTGTCAATTATGAATTTACTTGAAGTTGTGTAGAATTTCACACTTTGATTTATCGTTCAGTGTAATTAAATCTTATGTTTATTACTAAACTAATAAAATTATTAAGTATGTAGCTAGCTTTTTGGTTTGAAACTGACATTTCTCTTATCTCTTTTTCACTTTGACCTATAACTGTGTTTCCAATTATTTAAACTAGTATTAAACCATACAAATATTTATTTTATAAATACACCGCAATAGATTATCATATTTGAGCCATTAAGGGATAGCTCACTTTAAAAAAATCACATTTTGTCAATTTACTCACCCTCATATTGTTTCAAATTAACTTCATGCCTAGAAAACACTAAAGGAGATATTTAGCAGAATGTTCAAGCTGTTCTCTTACACGGTAAGCGGATGGAGACCAGGGTTAAAAAATGGAAAAGCAATATAAAGCATCATAACATTTGTCCACAAAACTCTAAAAACACAATTTAAAATGTCTTCTAAAGTAATTGGAAAACTTCTGTGTGGAACGGCCTGTAATTAAAGTTGGAAAGTTCAAATTGGACCTGAGAGCAGCATAGTTACCGTTCACTTTCATGTGAAAAACAGCATCTTGGACATTCTGCTAGAAATCCTTTTATTCTGAACAGGTTTCGAAAGACGCGAGGTGGAGTAAATAACAAAAACTGCTCACTGAAATCTTTCTTATGTTGGCTATATCCTCAGGGACTTCATCAGAAAATACAGCTTTTGGCATAAATATCTTAGTAGGAATATACTGTACAATAAATAATTTTGCGACTCCTAAGCAATCAAACAGAATAAAAAATGCAATCTGAGATAATTAGTTATATGGGTTTATTGACAACAAAATGTGAGGCAGAGTTAAAGAGCGTTAGCTCAGTAATTACATTATTTATTTATATTTGTCATTTATTGAGCCTAGATATATTCTTGCATCATTTCACAGCCAATACACATTAGAATGCAATTGTAGGCTGAGGCTTTAGTGATTTGGTAACACCTAATACGCACACTTGAACATGCCTTGCACGCAGGAAGAATATCTTATAGTAAAACGATTTTAACCTGGCATCATTAAGCATTAGTCCAGCAATCTTCTGAAACTCTTCCAAGGACATTGTTCCTCTGATCGAACCTTTTCAGATGAGACAGATTTGACAATTTAAGCCACTATCGCTGGTTTCTCTCCTCAATGACAAAACCAGGTTATGATTTAGGGAATACTGGGGCAAGTTGTCACACGTTTTTTTCATTGGATATTTTAAATGACCCTATATTGGTTGCATTGTAACAGGATATTCTGATAAATATATATTAAATACCATTACTGATATTGTTAATGACATATACATGAACACTTGCTCATCACAATGAACAGCAAATAAAAATGCAACTACTATAACTATTGTCATTAGCGACAAATATGAATAATACATTATATTACACTTAATTACACATTAATAACACTTAAAAGTGACAACTTACTCCAACCTTTATGAGCGAACCCTATGACCGATCGAAACTGTGGCTACATGTTCAATTATTAATCTATGACTTGTTACCATAAATTAATATATAAAGATATCTGTAAGAGACAATCACCCCAGCTGTGAGTTTCTCTATCTAGGTGTTCAGGGCATGCAGATGAGCTGGTGAGAGACCATTAATGAGCCAAACTGATTTAAAGATCTGAATCCGAACTCATCTGTGCTGTATAATTACTTGCGCTGACATTTTGGCCCAATGTGCTTTGTTGTCAGTATATTGAAGCCCTTCGGGTGTGTTTTTGCTTGCTGAACTTACTTCAATGTCTGTATGAAGTGTTATAATATTGTGTTGCTTGTTAAAAATATATATTATAATAACTGGATTTGCTAAAAGCTCTTTTAGACAAAAATAAATTTCGGTAAAACAAGGTTCAGATTATTTCTTAAAGTTAAATTTACCTTATGAAAAAGATTTTCGTAAACACAAAACCGCAGTCGTATAAGCATACTTAAAGACGCTTGTAGATTATGGCTATTGCTCAGATGACGCTACGAAATATGCATCCACACCACTAGGTGTCAGTATCAGTTCAAAACAGCTTAGCCAGTGCAGAAAGTCATATCACTTAAATCAACATAGAAATTTATTATGAAAAGCTGATTACAGTTATATAATTTTTCAAACGACGCTGGTAGTTGAAAACTTCTGTGCGATATTACATCCTCAACACTAGGTATCAGTATCAGTTCGAGACAACTTCAATATTGGCGAGCTAAGAAAGTTTCTGCACCCAGTATGCCTGTTTCCCTACAACATAGTAGTATGTGAACAGAGTAGCATGTCTGAATTAATATTTTCACAAAACAGCACACGGAAATTACTGCTATTTTTGACGAGATTCGAGAGTGTGCATATGATAGACACTTTACTAGATAGATAGATACTATCCCATGAGGCCATGGGAATGATGTTACACAACTGATTTTGTAGGTCACATGATGATGAGGACAGAGGAAATGTAATACATCCAAAATTAATTTTATAAATTTAAAAATGATTAACAGTCACAAATTGTGTTATTCAGCAAATGTAGTACCTACCTGTACTTATTATTTTGGTTGCAGTTTTGTTCCTTTTCATGCGTAGTAAGTCTGTCTACTCCAACAGTACTGGAAATCAGACACACTTTATAATATGTGGAGACATCTATTAGCGTTAGCATTTAGCATTAGGCATCACAATAATGTTACCAGTTCACTCTTCACTAACAACCATCTGCTATGAAAATTTTACTCCCAGTTAATACATGGTTAATTTTGAATCAAAGATGCTTTTTAGAAGCAGATAGTGTTGTTAACGCATCTACCGACACAAGATATCACAGCTATGCTAACACGGGTTAACTCACTGAAAGTAAAATAAACAAAACAAACACTGAGAGTACAGTACCTTTAAAACTTTCAAATTTGTGAAGACAGACTTAGAGACCCATTGTAATCATTAAAGTTGAGCAAAAGCAAGCCAACAGAGTACGCACTTAAGAAAAGTACGCAGTTAACTTTGAAGAGAACTCAAAAATAATGAACACTCCCTCCCCAAAGCAAAACCTGGATATGAAGTTGAAGATAATGGCTTTCTGTTCTTTTGACAGAGGCTACATACACTCTCCAGGCATGGCTAATTGCATAGTGGGTTATTATGGGATGGACCGGTGGTACAGTTGCGTAGCAACAAGCATTTTAAATCTTCAGCTGGACAAAAAATAAAAAAAATCAACCCCGCCACCTAGTTTGAGGTTGAAACCCCCTCCTTTCTGTAATTGAATTTCACCTGCTGCTGGATGTAAAAAAAAGACTGATCCATTTTTCTCTTTTGTGTTATTGTACAAAGTCATTGTAGTTTTTGTCACACAAGCCCTAAATATGGTATGTGCGCTTTTCAGTTGGGAACTTTGTTCATCTGTTTTGTTTTCCTGCCAAGGGAGATAAAAATAGCACTCAATCATCAAACATTTGTATACTCCATTTTCCTGTTGGGTTTGTCAGAACACTAGGTGGCACATGTTCAGTTTAATGATTCTCTGTAAACAGAATGTAAATATCTCTGAATTGGCTTCATTTTTTTGTCTCTGTCATTTTATACAATTTGTTTCCAATTTATCCAGCTCAAATGAATTCCAGGGTATAATGAACAACAAAAGTGGAAATACCAGAGTACAGTATTCACTTTTTTGAAACAATGCTATAAAATGTTTAATAATAAAAATAAATATAAAATAATATAATAATATATTGTAGTAGCCTATAATAAAAATTACACAAATAGTTATATATATTATATTATATTATATTATATTAGGATATATTTAAAGATTATGTAAGTATAAAATGGTACTGGAGGAATAAAAAAATCCAAAGGAGAGACTTGTTTTAGATGCCTGTCACTTTTCTGAATCACCCCTCTTGACAATAAAATAAACATTTAAGCTCAACAAAAAGATTATTATGGTCTTTTGTGGTTAGGGGGCAAATAATGGATACCCTGAGACCTCTTCTGAGGAGCTACTACTGAAGACCACAGCAAGATTAATATCCATGTTTCAAAATCTAGCTGCTGGCGGTCTTATTCTTTATGTAATTCTATACTATGATTCATTTATAGGCCTCTGTGCACTGCAATCATTGAAATTCAACGAAATGATGAATTATGAAATCTGCCTGCGCCTAGTTGAGGTAAAATGTAAGGAAGTGAATAACTTTTGTGTTAATAAGGCATACTTTGTGAAGTTTAAGCACCAGGAAATGAGAGAGGAGAGCATACCAAGCATGAGAAAATCAGAGATAAAAAGAAAATCGGGTAACTCAGCACTGTGTGACGTCACGTTTTTAGTCGGGGTCCATCAGTCAGAGATGAAGCTACTGCATTCACAAAGGCATCCTGGTTTAAAGTTGGAGTAGATTACTCAGAATGCTTGCAGCATTTCTGTTATCTACTATTTATCTTGTTCCCAGTATATGTGGATAAAGGCGTCTCACGCTGAACTTCTTGCTTGTGACCCTTCATTATACCTGTTTGAGCTGACTGGGAGGATTACGACGGTTAATGGATTCTCATTAATGGCTGATTAGGACCTTCGAGGGGAACCAGGGGAAAACTGACGTGCTGGACACATGCACACTTATACATATAGCCTACAGTAATTGAGAGCGGGGCTAGTTGTCACTGTTCGCTGCAGGGATTTCTCAGGGTAGGTTTATTGTGAGAGGAATCAGATTTAGATTGTTAGATTACCATCTTAATTCATCAGAAGAAAAGATGCAGTTTATTTGACACATGCTGATCGATATTGGGGCATGCTGTCACAGTGATACATGCATTTAACAAGCTGTTATAGGTTTTTGGCTGGAATTGGTAAAGCGCTAAAAGAACAAAAGCAACAAATATTTTAATAGGCTAAATAACTAAACGCATGAATAATGTAGAAAAATATATGCATTATACAAAAGTAGAATTTTTTGTGTTTGTGAAATGATTTTCTAACAAAAAAATGACCCTAGTGAATAAAATAAAAATGTTTTTTTTACATAATATATTTGTATGTGCTGTGTATATTTATTAAGTATATATAAATACAAACACATGCATGTATATATTTAATGAAAATATGTTATGTTTATATATTAAATATAAATATATATGCATTTACATGTAAATACTTTCAAAATATATACTGTATGTGCGTGTTTTAATATAAACATAATAAATAAACACAGAATAAACACATATATTATGTAAAGAACAACTTTTACTTTGAATGTGATTAATTGCGATTCATCTTTGAATATATATCAAATTAAAAATAAATATACTTTAACTATAAAATTAAATAACATTAATCATGTTTATGCTTAATTATTTTTTATTGCAACTAAATAAAATAAATGCATATACAGTATTTTTATGTATTTATGATTATTAATATATTTTACTAATAAGTAATAAAAATAAATCAGCTTATTCTTCTTATCAACTTCTTAGAATTTTAACTAACTTTTAATTGAACTATATAATAAATGTGATATATTTACACACCCTCAAACACAAATGCATAAAATATATAAATTTATATATGTTTACTTATTGATATATTATGTATAGACTTTAAGCACATTTAACATATATAAACAGAATTATGAATTTATAAAAATAAATAAATAAAACCATTTACATTTTAAAATAGAGAGATGATAGTGAAATATTTATTTATTTATTATTTAAAAATATGTAATGATTTTTCATTTCATTTAAGTTATATACACTCTCAGAAATAAAGGTGTCACTGGGACTTTTCAAAAGGTGTTGGTGTACCAATGTAAAATGTACATATTGGAACCTAATATAGGTACAAAAAAGGTACACTTTTTAAAAAGTGACAGCTTTTGTACCTTTTTTCTAAGAGTGTGTATATATAAAACTAGCCCCAGTCTTTCTTACACCCAGCTATCTGTAATCATTAAAACCCCCATCAAAGAGTTCTACCTTTCTTAATTCTACTGACCCCCAGACAAGGTCCTGAACTTAATCTGACACGTGAGCCTGTGGGATCTATACTGAGGAGAAGATACAGCCATGCTCTTCAGAGACCCAGACGATATATGCTTTGACATAAGTGGATCATTTAGAGGAGATCCGTCAGGCGAAGCTCAATAGGATTGCCCGCTTCACAGATACTCAAAGTCACTCAAAAATCAAGACGCAACTCGCCGCTGCTTAGCTTTCCAACCAAGAGGTGTCAATGATAAATGCTATCTGCTGTGACCCAGTCTAATGCACTCTATGGCAGCCCTTTCACAGCCTTGAATATTTGGTGAGGTGGAGTATTTCGCGTCCTGAATCACTGTCGCACCTGCACCGGCGAAGTCCGATACCCCCAGAAGTCCAGGAGGAAATTCAATTACTTACTCTGGGCTCAAAGAATGAGCTCATCTCCATATTTATTAGGATACTGACCAAGCAAAGTCCCCCGCGCTCAATTACGTTTATTATTCTCTAATGCGTTCTCACAAACTCTTTTCATTTCCAATGTGACACAGGCGCTCGGCTGCCACCACTCCTCTCGAGATTTCTCAAGTGCCCTGAGAGGAACTTTGATGGGGCTTGAAATGAAAACCTCAACGGTTTTCAAAGAAAGTATAGCGGCAAGCTCCTTTTCCCCACACACTCCTACCTACTCTGGCTGAGTGGGAGAGGAGCCGTGATCAACCAAGACATGAGGGCTCTGTGACTCAGAAAGCCTTTCTAGCACCAATGATTTTGGGCGCCTTTATTCTCCTGAATGCATCCGTATCTAAAAACAAGCTTTCGTCGGAGTGTGTCTTTTATAGTCTGATGATATGAAGTGCTGCAATAATGAAGGAAAGAGGAGGAGGAGGAGGATGGAGTGATATTTCTTGACTCTGCCCTATTTTCACGTCAATTGCGCCGAGTCTTCGCTTTCCGAGATATGGGCTCACAATTATCATGTGTCAGTCAGGCATGGCGAGGAAGACTCATTCAGTCAATCACCTCTTCAACAAACGGTCCAATAAATCCCAAAGCAGGTGGAAACAAAGCTTTTGAAGATGCTACTGAGTAGCCTTGAGAGCAGGTGCTCAGAACCATTGAGTCTATTTAAATATATTAAAATATATATTTCACTCAGGTGGATTTTGAAATTTTTTGTACAAAATTAAAAGTTATTTAGGCAAAATGTTATATATATATATATATATATATATATATATATATATATAATTTCTTAATTATATATAATAATTATATAATTTTATAATTAGGCTGTATAAATTATTATATTACCACACAAATTACTAAATACTAAATACAAATAATAATATAAAATAAAATATAATATACTAAAGAAACTAAGTAATCAAATGTAAAATAACAATATAAATATATAATAACAAAATAATCAAATGTAAAATAACAGTATAAATATAAAAAATTGTCCTCACTGTACACATGAAATACAGCTATAAATTAAATAGCAATAAAGTTACAAAAGTTGTTCAATCAAGAGCAGTGAGTGATAGTTTAATTATTAGTTGTCTTCTGTGGTTTTATTTTAACAACACTGGCAGACTGCAGCAGGATTAATAGCCTTCTGTCACATTAAGACCTGGTAGACATTAAGTGTTTACATTCATGTATACCTTTTATTTCAGCTACGATTGTGCCTATGGAAATACGCGTGATAAGATGCAAAACTAAGTCAGCAGTCAAATGGGTTCTGGCGCATTTGAAGCGCATGGGGGATAAAGATGAAAACATGAAGAATTTTAATTTAATTTCACTTAAATTTAAAACTTTTGCTTTTTTGGGGTGGATTTTCCTAAGGATTTTCATCATGCCGCTGCTGCTGTGCTGTGTGCTGACAGTCACCTGTCACCTGTCGCTCTCCTGTCTTGTCTTTTCTGAAAGTCATAAAGATGAAATTAGTCATCAGTATTAGTTTGGCCCTCAGTTATCATTAAATTAATTAAACCACAACGAACATGACTTAATTAACATACCAGTGTAAGAACACAATAGGCAGGTAACGGTAAGTGACCAAATTAATCTTAAAAT
>JAUMHI010000068.1:6540616-6553706 GCA_032359435.1 Enteromius unitaeniatus | reverse complement strand
TCGCCTGGACTTTGACTACTCTTTTGCCCTGCCTCTGCCATTGATGTTAACTGGTGATGACCCTTCCTGTCTGTCTAAGCTCTGTGTGTAAATAAACAGCTTGCATTTAAATCCGACTGCTTCCTCGCCTCCTCCCTAATGACATCCACAGAGCTACTTGCGAAATATTAACGAGCCTTTTGCAACTATTTTGTAGTACCCAAATCAATAGTGAAACTACCTTTTTTGTTTGTTTGCACCGCACAAACTAAAAACAATTTTAGTTTCAGGAACCAAATTAGCTCCTACTTCAGAGTAGGGTCAAGAAAACGTACAAAAACTCATCCACCAAGATTTAAAACGCTGTGTACATTTTATCAATTGCATTTACATGAAGACTTCCATCTACGGTGTTCTTCTGAGTTCTTTTTAGTACCCACCATCAGAGAAATGCAACCCTTTTAAATGGTGCTGGGAAATAGTTTGCGCAAAATTGTCTCAGCACTTTTAGTTCTGGTGTGAAAGTGGTCAGAAGAAACCAAACATGTTTGAAAAAAAGCTCAGCACAGCAACATCAAAACCCATAAGCAGAGATAAACATTTGGTGGTGCTGCCGAAGCAGGTCAAGCAAGTATATGATCTAAGGGTTCACATACTTTTTCCACTGTGCACTGCATAGACAAGATAAAAAGTAATGTTTTTTCTTTTGCTGAAACGCAGATCAAAAGTAATGGTCGATCCAAAGGGTTCACATACTTTTTCTGCAGAAGTTCAGATTCGCTGCTCTTTCTCTTAAGATCTTCTTGCACAGTCTGCTTATAGCTGCTACTGAAGCAGGTGAAACTGTTATAAAATCCCTTTCTACTTTGCACCGCAGGCTGCATTCAATATAGACATGAAAAACGAACTAGATTAACTTATACGTAATGACCAGTCTGATAGGTTCGCAGACTTTTCCTGCAGATATTCAAATTCACTGCTCTTCTTCTTAAGATCTACTTACACAAAATTGCATCATTTCCACTACCAGTTCACTTATCAAAGTCGCATCTGTGCCACCCACGGTGCGTATAACTGAAGCCTGGAGATGCAGAAGGATCTTTAACAGCCTGAAAGCTTCTTACAGTTTATAATGACAGCAGAAATGGAAACTTTCAATTCGGTGTTACTTCAAGCATTGCAAGTAGTCAAGAGCTAAAATGTGTTTCTACTCTTTTAAAGGACTAGCTAATTTTAACATTTTAGATATAAATTAGTTCTTCATTAGAACAGATTTGAAGAATGTAACTGGGGTTGTGTGGATTATTGTGCTGTTTTTATCAGCTTTTTGGAAAAAAGTTCCAAAAAGTTCAAACCAGTCTGTTTTGGGTCACAACTGACTTCCTTAGTAGGAAAGAAAATACAATGGAAATCAGTGGTGACCCAAACAGGCTGGTTACAAACTTTTCTCAAACTGTCTTTCTTTGTGTTCACTAGAACACAGAAATTCATACAGATTTGAAACTACTTGAGGGTGAGTAAATGATGACAGAACGTTCATCTTTGGTTTAACTATTCAATTAAGAGACCAATTTTACCCCCAACTGAGCCAGTCCTTTCAATTGATTTCTGCAATGTAAAAGCAAAGATTTACCAGTCCACCGCATTATAAAAGTACCTCAGACTCGCCATCCGTAGCTGCAATTTTCTGTCATGGGAAAAAACCCTAAGAAACCCTTTACTGTTGGATGGATGGTCTCTGGAGGAGACTCTGGCATCCTTTGATGTCTGAAGAAAAGACTACATTAAACAATAACTGTCCTCAGCACATACGAAAATGTATCTTTTGAATTTCTAAAATATGAAAGATGCAATGCCATGCAAAAGTTAAGAAGTTACAGTAGGAGAACATGAGATAAAATGCAACAAAGCTGTGAGCATGATGAAATTAAAGATTCACGTCCCTTCTACAATGACCTAGATGACATTCTGAGCGAGTGCTTGTGCTAATCTGACAGATGTTGTCAAGGGGAAAATTGTGGACATGCAAAGTGATGAAAAAGAGTGTTAGACATGTCATTTCACATGTACTCACCCATGTGTTTACACTGCAAACCGATATAAAATTATAATACTCCAACTGAGATTTATGAGGGACGAATCAATATTGTTATCTTTTCTGAAATACCTATGAAGACTATGGTTTCAAAGAACAAAATACAATATTACAAACAATTGAAATGTGCTGTGCTTATAAATCAACAATACAGTAAAAGTTTGAGGTTAGTAATATATATACATATACTGTATTTATATATATGTGATATATATATAAGTGATTAATGTTTCTGTCAGGACCACTGTTGTCAAAGATGATTGACAATTACCATACAGTTTGGATTGGCAGTATGGTTCTGTTCTGGGACATAATTCCCTGTGCATCCATGCAGCCTAGCGATACCCCCACCCACGGGTATACAGAACAGAACCAACAAAGTATGCAGATATTCAGAAGTTTAGTAATTTCATGTACATATTTTAGAATTACCAAAGGAGAAACAGAGGACAGAGGAGGAGCTGGGGATGGAGGAGGGTAATTAGCTAATGAGCAACACCAAAACTGATCATCTTGAAGAACTTTATATATGGATGCTTAGATAGGTGTCGTATTCCTATAGAGATCAGCTAAAAGCTTGACTAACAAAACTAATGCTTAATTTGTTATCCAGCAAGGACACATCAATGGACCAAAAGTAACAGGAAACATATTTCAAATATAGCACAAGCTTTCGTTAAATCAGTATATTAAAACTGCTTATGAAGGATTATGTGACATAATTATGTTGCCTTTGACTTTATAGCAATATTATACATTACTATTGTTTAACCAAGTACTGTTTTTAAGGTTTGCTTTGTTTTCATACTTGCAACATTAAAAAGTTAGTTCACCCCAAAATGGAAATTCTGTCATTAACAAAACACTAGGATTTCATCAAAAAGATCTAAATTTGTGTT
This sequence comes from Enteromius unitaeniatus, assembly GCA_032359435.1. Taxonomy (NCBI): domain Eukaryota; kingdom Metazoa; phylum Chordata; class Actinopteri; order Cypriniformes; family Cyprinidae; genus Enteromius; species Enteromius unitaeniatus. The sequence goes on along the minus strand of JAUMHI010000068.1, from coordinate 6,550,733 downwards.
CTGAAGATGAATAAAGATCTTACGGGTTCAGAACGACATAAGGGTGAGTAATTAATGGCAGAATTTACAGTTTTTAAGGTGAAATATCCCTTTAGTGCAAGAGCCAGTGCTCACATTTATGTTATTTTAGTTATTTTTTCCAGAAACTTTACAAACCTCAGTTGTAGTAGCTGTGTGGACGAATGGTTGAAACTGCTTGTTGAAGTGGATCAATAGTCAACACTGGGAGTCCCAATAGCGTGACTGCAACACTTTGTTCCACTGTTAGAGGGAAGTTTTCTCTCACTCCAGGTGAAATCTCTGCTGAACTCTAACAAACACAGATGTGTCTCTTCTTGTCCTTACACTTAACAGCCAACCTGAGTTTTCCCACTTCCTATTCAAATCACTTCCTATTCAGTTTTAATGAGTCTCTTTGGGTATGTTTTACAAAGTCTAAAAACCATTGAAACAAGACCAAATTTTCTTGACAAGCAACACTGCATTGAATAGTAAGACTTGTTTTCTCACATTGTGCCTTTACTTGCACTGCCAGATTTTATTTTATTTTTTCATTTTATTTGTTTTGTTTTTCACTTGTTTGTACTTAAAACGGAGCAACTTGGAGTAGCAACACAATCAAATCTGTCATATTCTCTCAAAGCCCATCTTGTTTTCTTCATCTTGTGAGATGTCTTTCCATCCATTATAAATTGTGGTTTTGACAGTCTGGCATTTGATATTTTAACACTGCCATGTTTTAAACTGCCTTTCATCACAGTCGGAAATGATAGACTGGTGTCAGCAGATCCATCGGCACCCACATGTCTGATCCACAGCCAAAAGATAAATAAGGCAACAGCTTATGTGGGCATAATTCCAGCAATTGTTTGCTTAGCTGGAAATTTCTGCTAAAGTAATTACCACCCACACAGCTTTTAGGCGATTACCCATTAAAGGTAAAGCTTCAGGATAGCCATATTAAATGAATTAATGAAACAACACCTCAAAGTACTCAGAAACGTACAAACATTCAGAATGGAGAAGTCATTAAAGTTTGATAAAAATACAGACTACAGTATTAACAGGTATTTTGAAAATCACCTTTGGTCAATGTATTCAAGACCAAGCTGAGACAAACCAAGACTCAAAGTGAATATACAGCTCCCCCTAGTGCTCAAGAAATGCTTTGCAGGCTGACATTTTTGGATATTTACATTAGTTTAGACTTGCCATTCAGTGCCAATTACATTAATTGTGTGAAACCAACCTCATTTTCTCATTCAACTCAAGTTACTCTTAACGGAGGCTCCATGGTTTGCGTTTTTGGCCAAAAACATAAACAAAATATAGTATATATGCAAATGACATTTAAATACAGTTTAAACCCTCATATTTGACTGAAAATATAGAACTATACTTCTACATCATTCATTAATATTACTAAATGTTTATTTCAGCATTTATTATCAAATTCGCAAGCTGTTTGTTAACATTAGTTAATGCATTGTGAGCTAACATGAACAAACATTGAATTACTGTATTTTTATTAACTAACATTAACAAAGATTACTAAATAGTGTAATAAATGTATTGATGGTTCATGTTAGTTAATACATTACCTAAAGTTAACAAATGACGCCTTATTGTAAATACTGTAATACTGTGAGTATTACTGTTTTTGCTTGTATTTTTAATCAAATCGGTTTTAAGAATAAGTGATTCCGAAACATTAAATCAAAATATACATCAAAAAGAAGCTATAATATATTGAAATACATAACAAATATATATGAATGTATGTTCATTTTTGCCAAATGGGATGTACTGTATCTTTACATAAACCTACTTTCAGAGATAAGAAACAAGCTCTCAGGAAGAGGAAGCACAGAGTGTTTCGCTTTGTGTGGTTGCATCCGTGTGGGCTTGAGATCACAGATGAACTCGCTTTTACAGCTGTGTCTGATCTTTGTACATGTTAGCGGCGGCACAGTGTGTTAAGTGCCCCCTTCAGCTGTCTACGACTCTCCCCTGAGCCCCAGCCACTTACCGCAGACTGGGGAGGCCAAGCTCGACTGCCTCTCCACACCCACTGAGTGCTTAACAACCAGCGGCTAAAAAACCCTCGCACGTTAAATTGTAATGCTACTTCTTCAGTTCGCGCTAATAGCGCCGGTGTCATTGATTTCTTGTCGCGCCCCCTCAGCCGGGCGAAATACTAATGGCGGTGGTCAATAAAGCGCATGAACTGGAAGTTCTCACTCTTCAACACTTCTATCAAACTCTAAAAATAGCCCCCACGTTCTGCATCACCACCTGCTCACTTAGGAGTAGTTCAAACAAAAATGTAAATGTACTCACCCGCAGGTCGTTTTTCCTTGGTCAGAACGGATTTGGAAAAGTTTAGCGTTACAACACTTGCTCAAGAGTGAACGGGTGCCGTCAGAATGAGAGTCCAAACAGCTGATAAAATCTGGACAAAATTTGAGTGCATAATTAATAGCCTAATGATGTTTCCTTTAGTGAAAAAGACCATCCTTCTGCATCAGCAGCACCACACGCATATGTGGTACTCTTGCGAACAAGCGCCAAAGAGAAGACTTTTGTTTTCATTAGACACCAAATGTATTTTAGTAGATTCATAATATTATGGTTGAACCACTGATGTCACATGGACTAGTTCAACATTATTTTGTCCTTACTACTGTACCTTTCTGGGCCTTGAACGTTTCAGTTGCATCACAAAAATAATTAATTTATTTAACAATTTGTCTCCTCCACGTTACCCTGTAGCGCCGTTTTGGAGAGTATGACATACGTTAAAGGTGCTCTATGCGATGTTGCAGGATTTTAGCTCGATTTCATTTTTATGTTATGGATCACCCCTTGATCGTCTTGCTGTCTGCCCTCTGAATACACTGGGAAAAAACCCGGTCTCGAAAGACAACACAGAGGCTGCAATACCAAAACAAACACTTCGGGCACCACAACAAAAACAAACTTCGGCCAAACAATTAAAAAGCTTAATTCGGGTTTAAACCCCACCTCTTCTTGCCGATTGGTTGGCCGAGGTTTGTTTGCATGCGTTAAACCCCACCTCTTCTTGCCGATTGGTTGGCCGCGGTTTGTTTGCACGCGTTAAACCCCACCTCTTCTTGCCAACTGGTTGGCCGAGGTTTGTTTGCGCGCGTTAAACTCCACCTCTTCTTGTCAATTGGTTGGCCGAGGTTTATTTGCGCGCGATTGGTTGGCCGAGGTTTGTTTGCGCGCGTTAAACCCCACCTCTTCCTGCTGATTGCTTGGCTGAAGTTTGTTTTTGCTTTGGTGCACATCCTGTACCCCTAGTGTTTTGCAAGATCGCATAGAGCACCTTTAACAATGTATGCAATACATGTATGCGGATATGTTCTTTACATTCTGTGGCATGTACCATGATGGTGGCTGAAGCATTAGTTTTGCGTTGAAAAAACCAAACCAGTTCAATCCAGCTTTGTCTGTACCATAAAGCTGATCAGCAACTTTCTCTGTCAACTCTGGCTAGAGCCTAAGTTAATGAAGCATATGCCCGTGAAAGTAATGTAACATCAGTAACATCAGTAATCAACAACCAATCATACACAGCAAGATGAACCAATCTATACTGGAAAACTTAAAGGGTTAGTTCACCCCAAAATGAAAATTCTGCCCTTAATTACTCACCCTCATGTCGTTTCAAACAACATAGCTTACTATGGTGATAAACGCCAATAAAATCAATAAAAAAGCCAATTCCTGGTACCTAAAACCCAAGATTGGTGAAAACTAAACTGAATCTTACCTGGGCAGCAAAACCGGCTTCATGGTACATGTCCAAGATCAAAGTGTAAAAACGTAGACAATGTATCTGTATACAATTTTTTTTCTTTGCGCACAAAAGCATAAGCAAAAGGTTTATATTAAAAACATTGTCATGATTAATTTGTTTGTTACAGACACACAGCTTTTCACCTCACAGGACAATCACTGATTCTCGTGAACTGCTGTTATTATCAAAGAAAAAATCTGCCGCTCAAATGCAAATTTAAAGTTAACATGAAATGTTCAAAGACTTGTTTTTATATATCAATTATTGACTGTATCATTAAAAAAGAGCATTATGCACCAAATAGGAGATAGGTAGCAAAAAAATAAAATAGATATGTGACAAAAAGTTGCTAAACATGCACCCCCCCAACGCTCACACAAAAATAAATACAATTACAAAACTGATTCATCTTGAGATATTGCCATTTTTTTCACTGTCACATCCCGAAAAGCCCATTTTGAGTGAAGTATTGATCCGTTATATAAAAGTTCAATGCAACTTCCTGCCACGAGGATGAAGTGTAGATATTGCTCCATCGCTTGTACTTATGAAATTGCTTTGTCTCAAAACAGCATTCCTAAAAACATTGATACTGTCAGTTTAAAAAGCCTATTGTGTTTCTTGTTCTTTTCACAAATTCAACACTCACACCAGGGCAGCGAAGTGACAGCTATTTTAGAGAAAAGCATAACAAAAATACTTATTTCTGCTAATTAAGCAACTGTTTGGTACTTTGCATGAATGGTTACATGAAATATGCATGGAAATGGACACATATTGTGCAGTTACTCAGGCCTAACTAAACAAATTCCTAGTATGTCCTGCAAGGATATCGTAGTAAAATTGTTTCTGTTTTGTTAATGATGTGAGATCTAAACAGGCCTTCTACAACAACTCTGAACTACAGATTCCTTTAAAGATGCTGCTATTTTGACTGATGAAAGCAACCTGATCAAAGGCCATTCTACGTTTTATAAATAATAAAGTACATAAACTAAATCAAAATTCTCATTGTTACGTCTGTTTGCTTTTAGTTTATAAAATACGGCTCCATTCACAGTTTTGGGAGCTGACGGCTGTATGACTAACAAGTCTTTCAAATTGTGTTGTATATCTAATTGCAGACAAAAGCTGTCTTCATGGACAGGTAGCTAAGGTCAACTCCCACATGTCTTGAATAGCATCGTAACCATAGCAACAGATAATATGTCTGCATATGAGATTAATTCTCTAATGGCTTCCCTTACAAAAATTTACTAGTGTTTGTTTTCCCCTATATAAGTGTATATAACTGTCATTCTGGGTAGATACTACAGTCACAGGCCTACTGTAATGCAAAAAGGGACAAAATATTAATATTAATAATAACATGGGGATATTGTGGTAGCCTTTTTTGGGCCCCATTCTGCCTTTTCCAGTCTTGTAACAAAAGTTTATTCATACTGAGATTACAAAAATACCTTTCCTACGACAAAAAAGAAGGAAGAAAAATTGTTTCACGATATTATTAACATATTCAATGTTACAAACAATTTCGTGCAACGTGTCTATTAGTTAACTGTAAGTTACCATACCATATGAAAAAATATATTAGCCAACATTTAATTAAAAAATACATGTATAATACATGACAAGCGAATCAAAACAGCTCTTAAAACAAAATAAAAACCAGCAAGAAGTACCCAGGGCATATGGTTTTATTATATTTACTCGTGTTGGTTCTTATTTTTAAAGCTATGTGCATGTTAAATGTTATGTTTATTGCGTTATTTTTTATCTGTACATTTATTAGTCACAACTTTAACAGCTTTGCCCATTTAGATGCTATAACGTTACTGACACATTTCAAAATGTAAAAACTAAAATTACAACTGCCATTGGTGATACAATTAAATAGCTAATAGATGCCCTCACTTAATTAACAGATACTCAACACACTAGATGCCCGTAAAAACAGCTAATGCTGTTATTAAATCACTAATACGTTTGCGTTAGTTGCAAATGTGTTTCACCCGGATGTAGTCTCCCAAACCTATGTAGCGTAACGCGCAACTGTGCGAACTTGAATGTTCTTTTTGTCCAAAAAACTCGTGTTCAACTCAACCCAAACGCACCATAAACGTCTAATCCTTTTGCAGTCCAGCTTTTCCTCAACATTAAAGTAGTCCAAGGAAAACTAAAGTGGTTTTCGACAGTGGCCACTGGGTGTCGCTCTGGAGCAAGAAATGGCGCGGCGTCTCCCCCCACCCTTAAAAATCAAATGTGTGTATGTGTAGCGCCGAGAAAGTAAGTCTGTGTTTCCAGCTGACTGCTCGCTCTCTCTCAGTGTGTGTGTGTGTGTATGTGTGTGTGTTGTCATTATTATTATCCAGTCTACTCCCAGCTCAGAATGGCCAGATTCACTCAGACTGAGACAAGAAGGGAGCAGCACCCACAGTCGCCCCATCCCGCTTACTCCAGCCTGCTTTTCACTGGACCCGGGGCAGCACCGACCCAACATCCACTCCTCCTAATCCCGCACCAGCACCAGTACGCTCAGATCCCATTTCCTAAACCCATGAACGGGTCAGAATCCATCTCCATTCATCCGGAGAACGGCACCATGAAAGACCAAGATGCCATAAAACTCTTTATCGGGCAAATACCGCGGAACCTTGAGGAAAAAGACCTGAAACCATTATTCGAACAGTTTGGGAAAATCCACGAATTGACAGTATTAAAGGACCGATACACCGGCATGCACAAAGGTAAACGCGTGATTCCCTTAATAAGACAGTGATTTTTCAGTGGTAAGCACTAGGCTACAGTAATGTTAAAAAAATGTAACCTATATATATTTTGTCTGGTGCACATCACCCATTAGTGACGCATGCGTTATTGTAATATTTATTATATAAACCATACGTGTACATGCATTTGATCATTAAATACACACTGGCTGCATATTCTTGTGAAACTGTAATATCAGGCCCTTTTTAACCAATATTTTGCACTTTAGAGAGAACTTATCTTCTTAGTTTGAACCTTTGCATTGTTGCTTGTATGAATATTGTGTATTTCCATTACATATTATGGCTGAGAATCTTGCCTTTCTCTAGGCGACTTAATTTAGGCAAAGAGGCTTAGAAGGAAAATCATATTTAAATAGACTTTCTTTTGCCTCTTTCTTCCATCCGATACAACGGGGATACACTCCGACCACACCAGAGCATCCTTGTTTAACCTGACACTTCTCGCAAATGAACAGGCGTTTTGAATACGATTATACGTAGCCTCTGCTATATACCTACCAACAGAAATGTTCGATGCTGTTCAACATCTTACAAAAACAGAGCTGTGGAAATGATCCAAACAGCAGCCAGAGTGATGAAACACGCACAAATAGCGCGGCTTCACTTATCCGATCATATTTGCGCTTTAAAACACGTTCGGTTGTGCGTCATAAGAACCACGACGCGTTCTACATTGTGACGTGACGTTCTACTTGACAGCTGACACTGAATACGTAATTTCTCTCAAAGAAGACAATGCTAAAATGAAACCTCTATTTCGGTATAATCTCGTTCTTCATTTATTCTCCTCAAAGCGATATGTGTCGGAAACAGAAAATTCGCATTTGTCTTCGTTAGTGTCAGTTACTATTAGGCTTCATATCAGTGGTGTGTTTGTAATTATGCTAATAAGGCTCTATTTGCTCAGGCGTTCATCTACGTTCATCTTTGCTCCATATGAGGTTTAACTGCGTTGAACATGTCAGCGTAATGAGAATATACTTATCTTGGGCGAGAGTTCGCGTTTTCATTTGTGTTAAATGAAACCATACCAAATTAAAGAAAACCAGGTGAAATTGCACTTAATTTTAGGTTTCTATGACAACTGCTTAAGCTCTAGATGACAAAAATGTGCCGTTTCAGAAGAAACTCAAGAAAGTTGCTTACCACAAGTCGACCGTAATAAAAGCGCGCCAATTCTGAGGAGAACGGCACGCACGCGCCTAGCCTTCTTTGATCAAATGGCATCAATGGTGACATGTAAGTTGTTCTATTATTTGAGGAATTAACGTGTGCAGCAAATAATACTAGACAGAAACACCAGGGAGGATCCAATCTGAGTTGACTGTTCTTCAATAATGATGGCCCTCTTGGGCATTGATGGATGTCAAGCCTATGTGGATGCACCTTATCTAGTGCATTACCGTGAGCTGAATAGTCCCATCAATTAGACGTCTAAAATATAGAGCTTTTCGGCTTGTAGTGCTAAACCCAGAAGAGAATTAGCATTTTCAAGCCATTGGGTTCCCTTAGGAATTTCCAATGGATTTTAAAATCGTGATTTTCCAAGGTCTGTGGTTAATAATACTTCAGACATTTTGTTATGCATAAATTATGCACAATTATGCCTCAGATGTGACTTTTAAAAGCACTGTTTTCAAAATTGAGTTTGGTAATAAAGAAAGGATGGGAGTTTTTTTTATAGGTTATTCCTGAAGACTTACAAATTGACATCATTACTGAATAATTGATTTTTGTATATATTATGACTGTTTCCGTACATACCAGTTGAACGTCCTGGCAGTGCCAGATTACAACATCATAGGCCCAATTTTTTCATCTTAAACTGTACCTGATTATACTTGTGATGCAGCTGCCTCTGGGACAGGAACTGAATATGAGTTCTAAAGGATTGCACAGAGAATTGGTTCTTCAGGATGGAATTTCTTTTCATCTTATGTATTATTCTATGAGGGGATGTGAAGATAAGAACAAGTCAGCAAATATTTACATACACTTTTTGTCAGCTTTTAGAGATTGTGCTGTCTTGCGAGTAGTCTCAATATGGACTGCATTGGTGATGTAGACCCCAAGGTTGTTTAAATGTTTGACTAAAATGTCGGTGAGGATGCTAATGTAATTTTATTAGATTTTTTTCCCGAAACGTGACAAAGGAGCACAGGTGCAGGGTTTGTTAATGCCGGTACTCATTGGGAAAAGCCTACTGTTTGTTGCTACGCAATTCACAAAATTCCGTTGAAGATAAGTGCAAATTAAGATATTTGTGTATCTGTTTCATTATTAAGTTCTGATTTAAAGGAACTCAGGAACTGATTTTAAGGGATCAAATGTTGGTTTTAGAGTGGGGAACATGTTTCGGCGCTAAATCAGCTTGCTAATCCACACAGGAAACACAGCGTTAGTTTGCTAAGCGCTGTAATAAACCATGACCATAATGATGGAGGAGGATTAGCAACTGTAGTTATTGTCTGAGGTTGCGGTCGTTCGGATCACTTGGTTTGTCCCTCTACAGTGGCTGCTTCTTTGCAATTAAAGCATGCTGTAGTCATCTTAGCCTGCGGTGTTCAGTATGAACAGCTATTATGAGGTCTGTTCAGCGGGCCTAACAAATGCTGTCTCTTGATTTGTATTAACAGGTGAGTTTTCCCCTTCAGGCTTTTCACCTGTGATCAGTTGAGCTCAGCATTTTATTAAGGTTTTTTTTTTTTTTAATTTAGTATGGAGTTGGAATTGGGTTTTTGCCTGCAAAGCTTGAGACACTTGCTATGGTGTATTTGTAATCGTACATGAGGGTGGTATATAGATCTCTTGCTGCGTTTGGCATAAATAGACTATTGTTGCTTTGCTTGGAAAGCCTCTTGCGCACATTTTGCACTCTGCAGGTGAAGATGTCCAAGGATAAGCTTGCACTAGCTTACAATACAAAAGGCACAGAGAACATCTGAGCACTATATGCAAGGTTCTTTAGACCTAATCCTGATGCTGTCTGATTGTCTGTGCTTAATGCGGCTCCATTTACATCTGCCACTATAGTGTGTCAATCCTTAACTGCCTTCAAGGGAGCTATAGTACTAAAGCGAGGGATTGAGAAATACGATAGACATCTTAGTAATAATCTTATGATGCATTAAACAATTTTAATTTCTGTCTTTTCCCGTGTGAATGGATTTAACAGCAGGGGTCCTTGCAAAAGCTGAAAGCCAAGCTGTAGAAAGGTTCAGTGCTTGTGAATGTAAAGCTAACCTTGTTGAACAGTGATTTAAAAGGGTTTTTATGCTATTTCTAGTATTATAAAGAGTTAAGCTAGGAGTGAGATTGTATTAATGCAGAAAAATACCAAAACCCTTATTCATAGAAAGATAAAACGTATGGTGGATGGTCCACCACAGGGGTAGGCAACGTCGGTCCTGGAGTGCCAATGTCCAGCAGAGTTTAGCTCCAACCCGGAAAAAAACCTCACCTGCCTGTAGCCTTGAAGACCTTGATTAGCTTGTTCAGGTGT
>JAUMHI010000068.1:6519216-6540516 GCA_032359435.1 Enteromius unitaeniatus | reverse complement strand
TAGCTCCAACCCGGAAAAAAACCTCACCTGCCTGTAGCCTTGAAGACCTTGATTAGCTTGTTCAGGTGTGTTTGATTGGGGTTGGAGTGAAACTCTGCAGGACATTGGCACTCCAGGACCGACGTTGCCTACCCCTGGTCCACCAGTATCCAATGTTGGGTTCATAGCATTTTCATATCTGAAAATTAGGAACACTTCCTAACAGAACTAATTTTTTATTTGTCAATTTTCTTGTTTTCTAGTAGATAGACTGTTGTTTTTTTAGTCTATTAGTTCTGATACCTTGTAAAAGTTTAAATGATATAAACACATTTACAATTCACAATTTTTACTTAAAGTTGACTTGTTTTGACTTTGTGTTTTTTTGTTGTTGTTGTCCAAAATAGACCAAAGTAGTAAATTGTAGTTTACGCTTGTAATGTAAGCTAAAAGCTATGAGCCATTTGATGATAAGATAATGCTTCGTCCCAACTTCCCAAGTTTAAACAGGAAACGTCAATGAATAAAAACGGCAGTTGAGTGATTTTCATTCGTTTAAGTCTGACAGTCCAAAGACGCAAACATCTGTAAATACTATAATACGCAACAAGGCCGATTCATAAAAAATGCAGTGCTTCAGCAGCCCTCCTGGCAGGAACCGTAGCTCTGAATGTCAGGATGAGATGTTCCCTCCTCTATCAGCCAGCTCTGCTTTGAGCTACTTGTCTTTTCTTGTGAACTGGCCACTTATCCCCCTTTTACCTGCTTTTAGATGGACTTTCCTCCATGTGGAGAAGGTTATTTCTCTTTTTAGGTGGAAAATGTGTTTTTTTTAAGGCCATTACCATTCATCAGGAGATGGCACTTACAGTGAAGTATTCTAGACGACCCTCTGTGGAAAGAGGTTCAGTGACCTTCTGTAGCATGTCCGTTTTGTGGGCCGAGCATAAAACACAAAGCGAAATTATTGATGCGCTATTTTAAGATGTTGTGAATCTCTCCCTTGTGACCATTTTTATGGAGGATAATAAGCTAGTCTTCAAACGTGTCATAATGTCTGCTGTGTTTGCTAATAGAAAGGTCCACCCGATTCCTTCTGTTTTGTGCTGCTTAACCAGATTGCTCTGTAATTCGAAAACATTACTCACTGCTGTAGGATTCGATGAAATAAATTGAAATGAATACATATTATTATTGAATATATATATTATTTACTCAAACACAATTCGATATTTAACTAAAATATGAAAAAAGATGCATTGATGAAGACATTAACTAGCTAGATTTCCAACTTTGTCACAAATGCATAATTTGTTTCCACACTGTTTCAACAATATGGATTTATTATTAATGGCATCCTGCGGTTGGAGTAATAACTTCTGCTAATTGTTCGGTTCAAGTTTAGATGATATAAAAACACGGTTGAGAGTTGTAGCTCTAACCAGACAACTTTGTGGTATTGTTTGCGAAATGTTTGTTGGAACTTTGGGATCAGGAAACAATTGTTAAACTGAAATATTGCTAATGACAGAAACTGCAATCATACCAACAATTCTTTTGGGAAACACACCCCAGTCTGACATAAGCTCTGTTTCCATCTAAAGTTGCGAATTTAACTTAAAAAGTGGAATATCACATTAAACATTATGTGAATAAAGCACTGTGTCTTTCTGACATACCCGATCTCATGAATGTGCGTATAAATAGCACGCTGAATAAAAACGAAAACGTGGTATAGATGGACTTTGGTGTGTTTATGCTACGCGATGGGTAGGGTTAGGTTTGTGGGATAGATGTGTATCATATGTACGCGAAAACTGCATATCAGATTCATGTCAACAAATTTTGTATCATATGTATGCGAAATCTGCGTGTTATATGCATGCCAAACACGTGCATGTCATATTTACGCAAAAATCCATTCTTTCGTATCAATACCACGAGTTTTCGTTTTTTTATTTGTCATATTTATACACACATTCATGAGATTGGGCTAATCTGACTAGTCAAAGAGAACAACAACATCAGTTCCTGATAAACTGGTACTAAATATCACAAAAAAATAACAATAGAAGCCACTGAATATAATATATATATATATAAATAATTTTCTTTTCAGTAAATTTGCTCAGTCATTTCAGTATGGCCGCAACAACATTATGTGTTTTCATCTCTCATTATTCGCATTTACTCTTTACTCAAAAACCACCTCAAGTGCAACATTTTTATGCGAATTAGGTATTATTTTTATAATTTTTTATAAAAATGCAATACATCAAAATGCACATAAAAACAGTGAGAAGAAAACTTAGCTATAGTGCTATTAGCACAGCCAGTGGTGGAAGTTGAAGTATCTTTAACCCAGTGGTTACAAAACCTGTTTGAAACAATCATTACATGCTAAAAAAAATCCAGCCTTAACTGCTTGTCTCCTAGACTAGTCCTTAGTGCTAATGTTAGAGGGATTTTGACTATTTTTTGGCGGGTCAATCTGAAAAACCAGTTGTGGCGATACAGATAAATATTTTTTTGGTGATGCTATTGGTGCAAAAATCTTTTAGGATACTTGATTTGGAGATTTGGATTTTAGGATGCTCCATTTTAAAATGGAGGTCAATCGTCAGGGATAAAGCTTACTCTTTCCTGTTTACTGTTGTGCGCAGTAAACTTTTACAAGGTCAGTCCAGAAGTGCTGTTTTTTATGGACGGAAAGAGAGAATGATGACAGAGAATGAAATGTGTGATACACCGACATGACTGCTCTTTCCGACATTTCCTGACGTCTAACTGTTGTTCTGGTTTTTCGAGCTTCCTGAACTAAAGATTTATTGTCGGGAGGAAAAATAAATCAACACTCAGCACGGTTGACTAATGAACGGCGATAGAAGGATTCTGCTGTCGTTGATGAGAACGGCTTGGAAATATGTAAATGCCTCGTTGGAATTTGAGCAGAAAAGCCTTTTTCCACTTCCTTTGATCTCAGGAAGGAGGGCATGGCCATTATGTCAGTCAGAGAGCTGTGACAAATGCCATGCACACACATGCACACACACACACACACACAGAGCTGGAGTGGACGGGGAAAAATGACAGTGAGGCAGAAGGCTAAGCACAATAGATGAACAGACTGAGAGAGATGGAGTGATTGTCAGAACCACTGAAAACAAATGGTGCCTTTAATCCGGAGGCACCGGTGGAGTGACGGGCCCTTCTGACAGAATGGGAGAGCCAGATCCACCCCGGCAGACAGGAGAGGGTGGAAACAAAAGGATTTAATATGAAAGGGGAGGTGTGGCGGGCCAGACGTGGGACACCATCACAATCTTGAGAGTATGACAAGATAAGACTGTGTATAAACATCAGGTTTGCATTAGTATTTATGGGTAAGTATTTTTCACTCGTACGATTTTGTACGATTCGTCTAAACCCCAGTGACGGGTAGGTAACCTAACCCACCCGGGTTAGGTGTAGGTCATTCACAACTCATAAAATAACTTAGAGAAACCTAGATATTTTGAGTTTGATTGAATGCCTTGTTTGTGTTGTCGTCAATAATAAATATGGAAAGCCTTTTCTCCACACTTTTAAAAGTTGATAACGAGTCCAACAGGGTGGTATTTACTTTTATTTTTGCATAATTTTGTTCCTCTAATCTAGGGTGTTGCACAACTGTCCAATGCCAGTTTGACTAGCTTTTAACAGTAACGTATTATGTTTCGCAGAATACTGTAAAATTTCATTAAATGCTTTCATGATTTGATACCTTGATGTTAACAACAAAAAATACAGAAAGCAAATTTCCCCCACACTTTTAAAAGGTGCTAATTAGCCAATTTGGGTGTTGCACAACCTGTCCAAACCAGTTTGATGTAAAACATCATGAAGTTTGATTATAGAGACATGATGATTTCATTCTTTGACATCAGCAAGCAAGTTTTCTCTACACTTGCAAAAGTTGGTAATGAGTCTTGTTAGCCGTACTCATAAGGATAGTTTGAAACCCTCTGGTTGAACAACTTGCAATAGACGACTGGTAAAGATTTTACGAGTTTAAATTTTATGATGTACATATAGGCCCGGTTTCACAAACGGGGCTTAGCTTACGCCAGGACTAGGCATTAGTTAAATTAAGATATTTAAGCAACTTCTAAAATGCCTTTATAAGAAAATATTATAGGAAGTGCATCTTAACACAGAACAATGACACTGACATGTTTCAAGATATGTCAGAGCGGGATATTTTCATCTGAGACCAAACATGAAATTTAGTCTGGGACTAGCTTAAGCCTTGTCTTTGAAACTGGGGGATAGTGTATTAAGACGTTGAAGATATCAGTAAACAAACTTTTTCTTAACTATCTTCTCTCTGGGAAGTGGAAATACGCAGTTGAAGAATTTCTCCTGAATCTTTATCCAGAACGTTATTGAATATGGTTGTTGTTTTTATTTTAGTATAGAAAAGTGATGCTACGACATGAGCATGGCTGAAAGGTGATCTGGGAGAGGATGTTATCGGTGAGTTTGTGGAACCCGTCGGGGATGTGCGGAGAGGCCTGCTGCTCAGCAGGGCTATTAATAGAAATCTGTGGTATTTCCGAAAATAGGTTAAGCTGCCACTGCTGGCATCACTGCTTGCATGCCAGCCATCCTCTGAAGACAGAAAAAGAGAGAGAGGAGGAGAAACAGATGTAGCCTACTGAGGAAGTGTCTTTGTTCCGTCGCACACTTCTTGCGCTCGGTGCACCATCAGAGTGTTTCTGGCTGAGGACTTCCCAGCATGCCGCAAGACACGGTGTCACCCCACCATATTTCGAATTCACAACACAATAGCGGATCTAGACCTATTTGAGTCTTACCATGACAAACAAGTCTTGCATATGTATAAGGAAGCTACTCTTCAGTAAGCATTGCCGCATTTTCATATCCACGTTTGGAATAGTCCAAAATTGTGCCCTATTATACTGTTACTGCTAATTTTGTGCATGTCAGTTTTTTAATATGGTATCAAGCATTGATAAATGTTTAATTTGACGGATTTGACTATCATTCATTAGTTCTGAATAATGTAAACATACAATTTTTCAAATATCATGTTTTGCCGCTCTAGCTCTATGTTAGGTTATGTGCGTATAGTTTTGCTCTGGCACATTGAGGTTAAGCACATTTAAAGGTGGCTGCCTTAATTAAGGTTTACAGGTTACGCTAGCACACCGCTTATATTACAAGACTCATTACAAAGTAATTAGGTGAGGGCAGGGACAATATTGTTGTCTGGACAGTGACTGAGAGAGAGTTAAGAAGGAAATCAAGCCTTCATGCGTTTTTTTTTTTCATGTAAGGTGGTCACGCATTAACGGCATTTTACATGATACACGGTAACTGCAAATGACACTGAAAGTGGCATGGATTGCTCAGCTTATTCACAAGAAACGTTCACTTGTTGTCATGCATGAACGCTAGCAGCACATATTTACTCAAATATATCAGTTTTATTAGCTTCTATTAGCTACAACAAAAAAGGCCCAACTCTTAGTACGGTTTAGTTAATTGCTTCACTATAAAATGGAAGCATTAAGAGGACTAATTAATTTCCGCATAACAGAGGTTGTTTTTCTGACACCTAAACAACTCTTCTAGTCAACCAATAACCATTGAATCTTCATGATCTAAAAAAATCGTAATGCCTTTTACAGTAAATTTACAATTATAATAGTAACACGTTGCGCGCACACTTTTTTAGTTACTTGAACAGTGATATTAAATATTGCAATTGCAATAATCAAAACTATAGACTTTTTACAAATCGCAATGCAATGCTGACGTTTATACTTATCGCACAGCCATTAACCGTTTAATCTGCGTGATTTTTAAAACATCAAAATGCGATTCATTCTCTTGTTTGAATCTGTTTCAAGTGCATCGCGTAAAACTTGCATGCGCTTACAAATGGATTTTGGTAAGTAAAAGAGAAAGACGGAAAGTAGTAAAGGCAATATGATGTCATTATTACAGCAAACCAAAACCTTATGCAATATTATAATTGAATCTGACCTTTTACAAAGTGAATCTGTGTGAATCTATCCTGTTGTGCTCATTAGACAATCTGTTTCTTCATTATTGACTTTTGGACATGAAATGAATGCAAAGATCCATTTAGAAATAAATAGATTAAAAAGTAGTGATGCAACATATTAAGCAAGTGGTAAAATGTTAACTTGTATGTATGCTTATGCATGATCGAATCAGCACAACCTTATTTGTATTTGTATTGTAAGTAGCTTCAAAACAGTTTTAAGCAAGTCCTTTGTTCTCAGAGCTAAATCTGAACGTGTCGGGAAAGAGTGGGAGGTGTGAAAGACGGGACTGCTCGTGAAGTTGCAAAGTGCTCAGGCGAGAACGTGGAGAATGGGGGCATGGAAGCAGATTTAGCACCAAGACCTTCGCACTTTACAGGCACCTCACAGTTCAGGGCTTGCACACAATTATAAAGGGAGGCAGTAACAGTAGTGCAACGACTTGGCTTTTACTATTAAAAAAAAAAAAAACAGCAAATGGGGGCTGTCAGGAGCGGAGGGAAGGAGCTGCACCTTTAATTCAGCTTGCTTAATTACTGCTATGCCTCTCTACCTCCCCATGAAGCTCTACGCCATTCCTCAGACCCGCAGGCCTCATGGGCCTCTGTCTGTGTGATTGCTTATTAGCACGGGGGTTAGATGTCATTTCTGTCCTGGAATAGAGAGCCACTTTTTTTTTTTCTTGGCAGCAGCTACATTTGACTTTTGGGGTTCAGGAGAAACTGTTTCATGAAACATCTGAGTGCGAGGCCACTAGTGAAAATGCGAGGACAGTTTGTATTATTCAAAATTTAATTGAATATAAAGTCTTGTTTTTGCATTTTTTTTTAAATATCAGCATAGCATAATGCAAAAATGGAATTAAAATCAATTAATTAATGAATTGTGAATATTGCAGAATGTTTCATATTCATTGTATCATAATGATTTTTTTAATGTCCAAAATGTAGAAATTTTATTTATTTTGAGTTTTAATGGGCGATTTTTCTTTTTGTGTGTGAGATTGAGAAGAATTGAACACATCTAAACACATCCAAAATCCAAGACCACTAGTCAAAATGCTCTTTTGTTATTAAATATTGGATTTTAATTATAATTAATAATAATATTTTGATAACACTTTACAAAAAGGTGTTATTTTTTGTATTAACTAACATGAGCAAACAATTAGTAATACATTTATTACAACATTTATTAATATTTATTATGATCTATTAGTTAATAAAAATACAATCATTCATTGTTAGTTCATGTTAGCTCATGGTGCATTAACTAATGTTAACAAAAACAACTTGGGATTTTAATAATGCATCAGTAAATACTGAAATTAGCATTATCTAAGATTAATAAATACTGTAGAAGCGTTTTTCATTCTTAGTTCATTCATGTTAACTAATGTTGTTAACTAATGTTAACTAAAGAACCTTATTGTAAAGTGTTACCAATATTTTAAATAAATATTGTGAGTGTATGTATTGTTTAGAAGTAGTTTAATACATTGCAAAATTTAAGTAAAAATACAATTACCAACAAGTAAAAAAAAAACAATAAAAAACAATTAACAACAAGAGTGTGTGTTAAAATTAATTATAATTTAATGAGTGTTGTTTTTGCAATTTTTAGATCTAGCATAACAGACTGAGATTTGAATGAAAAAGGTTGATTAATTATCTCTAAACAGTGCAGAATATATATATATTTTTATGTCTAAAATGTAGTTTCTTTAAAGGATCAATTGTGAAAATAAATGAATAAATAAAAGAATCAGCTTTTAGGTGTTTGCACTTCAGTCTATTTATATTCCCATTCAGTGTAGAATTTCATCAGAAACTATTCACCTACTTAAAAAAAGGATTATATTATCTATAATTTTGACTTAAAATCCATTTGCCGGTAACTGTACAGCTTCCTTTGTTAATTTTTAAATCACATTTGATCAAACAATAGAGATTGTTATCAAACAATGCGGTAGATCATTTCCACACTCCGTCCTTAGGGTGCTGCGTCAGCCTTTTCCATGCGTGATCTTTTTATGTCGAGTTTCAAATAATTTCATCATGCAGTCCAAAATTGCGTGCCTGGTATGCAACAGCAGGGCAGTAATTTGTACGTGTTTGGATTCCAATTATGAATTTGTTGGCGCCTATGGACCTAATGCATTAAAGTGAGAGGCTTAGAATTAAAATGTTTCTTCCGCTATCTGTTTTATTGTCACTTTTTCTCGCTCCTTCTATTCTTTTGCTAATATTAGTGGGGCAACTAATTTGCTCTGGATATTCTTTGTGAATGCGTTGTGAATGTATCCAATTTGGTTCATGTGAAATTGCAAGATCAGATGTTCGGCACAGATTGAAAAGAGCCTGTCTTGGCGGGAGGATTTGAGACATAACAAAGCTTTGATGTATTTGAAAGCTCTGCAGGGTTAGTGGGACTGATACAATAATAAATATGAAAGAACACAAGAGGCTTGCTTGTTTGTCTGTCGCAGCAAGTCATTTTGAAAGGATGTTTTGGCCAAGTCTCATTTGGGCATTAACTGTTCATGACCCCACATCACTATCGCAGAGTTCTCATATAGTGGGTTTTTAGTAGTTATTAGCATTTAGCCATTAATATTAGCTGCTCTTTAAATTGGCGTCTATTGACCTTGGCCAGAGTAAATGACTCATTTAGTTGGACTGAGAAGAAAACAAGGCTGCAAGGGACTGAACTCCAAGTTTGTATTGTTGTGTTCCTGGTTGCTAATCTAACAGCTGACAAAACACTGAGAAAAAAAAAAACTTTGGAAAACATGGTTTATAAAAAATAAATGTAACCTACCAAGAAAGTATGACATATTGAACTGCCCGCATTCTCCACCACCATTTATGTTATTTGTGTTTGCAACAAGTTACTCTGACTAAAATGTGTAGTAAGTTAACACAAGTTCACTAAGTTATGAGCTACTATAAAAGTTATAATTATTAGGGTTATGTTTTTTTTTTTTTTTTAGCTCAACCAATTTCGACAAACAAGACTTTCATATTAAGTGAGGTACATTTTAGACATTTTCTGTTTTGGAAACAAAAATATTTCTAAACAAAGTCAGAGAGGATATTTGTATATATTTGTATGTTTGAGGATATCTGACAGCAACACTGTGGTGTTTCGTTTCATTTCATTTGAACAAATCATTTGAGTCAGTGATTCAATGATTCAGTCACTTGTTTTTTGTTTAATTAATCATGCGTTTTAAGTAATTATTTGAATACATTATTCAATGAATCGCTCATTAAAGTAATGGTTCATCTCAAAATGAAAATTCTCTCGTTAATTACTCACCCTCATGTCATTCCAAACCTGTAAGATCTTCGGTCATCTTTGGCAAGAAAACAATTGTCGAATGAATGAATTATTTTGGTTTTCTTTGCACAAAAATGTATTCTCATAGCTTTGTTTCTTAAATTGGTATAAAAAAATATCTTAAATTGTCATGCAAAGACGAATGAAGGTCTTACAAGTTTGGAATGGTTTGAGAGTGAGTAATTAATGACAGAATTTTTGACTGAACTTTACCCTTAGGCGTTGCCACTTTTAGTGTCATTTTTATTTATCCATGACAGGCCTAATCCAACCAATCAATGTACCAGGACAACCCCCCCAGACACCCCCCTCCCCCATTGCACTCCCCATTATTTGAGAACTTGTTAGAAACAAATAAATTGTAGCAGTTCCACTCGGTATGTAATCATATTAACATATACTTTATCTTTATAGAGTAAATATATACTGATTATAGAATAAAATTGCTGCTTCTTGCGAAGTCTCCTGCTCTGTGGCAGAAGGGTTATATAAGAGTTTGTATATGCGCATGTTTTTATGAATTCATATTTCTGTCTGGGGACCCAAGTGGCTCAAAGTTTCTCTTCCTAGTTCTCCGCCACTGTTCGCCTCACTGTCAGGGTGTCAAGGGTAGTCAGGGCTTATTCCAGCCGGCCGAGAGTCTCGGACAGGGACGGCTGGCTGATCTATGGGCTTGCTCAAACACACACACAAGCACACGTACGCAGAAGCACACAGAGGCACATCCAGTGTAAAGCGGACTGGACGGCTCCCCCATGTTAGAAAATAGACTGTCTGTATTTAGCTTGTCTGCAGGGACTCCTCACGGCACCTCTGGCCCTGTCATTGTAAGGGACGCCGAGGCTTTGTGCTGGCTCGTTTTTTTTCTTGTGCTGGCAAGCGGAGATACTCGATAGGAACACAATGTTGTGGGTGGACTTGAGTCTTGAATTAAATGAAGTGAAGTGCATCTGGTCTTCTGTTTGGTCTCTGATTCAAATGCTTGCATACAGAAAGTCTCCAGACTCTTGCTTAAACTAGCTTTCCCAGATTCATTTACATTTCTGCTCTGTGCAGTATGTGAATTAATGAAGGTAGCTTTCTGAAACCTTCCTCAGTGGTGGAACCAACCAACCATCTTCCAAATAGCAGAAACCAACACGATCTTCTGAAAACTGTAGACGTACACCACTTCAAGAAGCAACTGAGTAACTAAAGCCATGAAGTAACTTTTAGGAAACTCTCCGAGGCACTGAACTTGAGGAACGTGACTAACTTCAGTCTTGTGGTGGATGTTAGTTTTCTGTAGTTCTCAGCACTTAATAGCTATTTTTATGTGCATTTTGAAATATCACATCAAAAACAAATAGAAATGCCCAATTTTAGAAAACAAAAGTAAAAAATACATTTATGCTCGCTTGAGGTGGAAATGTGCGCAATGGGACAGGAACTGATCTCATTGCAAAAGATATTATGGTCATTCTCAAACACCTGAGTGAAGTCTTTCATCAAAGTATTTCTTTGTCTTAACCCAAGAGGTATTCTCAAACCTCTGAAAGCAATGATTACATGTATTGTTTCGTCTGCTCACTGGTGCAAGTCATTTATTACAGTATATATGAAAATGACTTTGTACAGTTGCTTCTACTTTTCTTAGTGATTTTTAGCGTCCACTTATCAGGAAGCGACGTTTTTGTTCTTTTTGATTCGTTGGATGGCAATTTTTTTGTTTGTTTTGCCTAAAATTTGGGAAGGTCCCTTCTTGAAAAAGCCGCCTTAATCCAGACTTTTTAGTTCAATCAGCAAGCCTGTATAAGTCGTTTGTCCAAAACCCTGAAATATGACCCATCAGAGCGTATGCTACAATTGTGCCCCTGTCGGTTAATTCAGGTTTCGCGTAGTTTAGTTGGTAGAGCATTGCTTTATACGATGATATGTGATCATGGGTTCAATCCTAGAGAATGCATGTTCTCATAAAACGTTTATGCACTATAAATCATGATTTTGCTAAATTTCTGTAGGGGTAGGGGAGTGGGTTAGGTGTGGCCATTCATACGAATTACACCGAGTAAAATATGTAATTACGGTGAGATTGGTGTAAAAAGTCTACACATTGCATTTAAATAAACACAAATTTTGATTGGTAATGACAGACACAACACGACACTGTCACTTATACGCCCACTAATTTTAACGCACAAACATTGGTCGTAATAAGTTGCATGCACAAACTACTTATAGTCAATCGATTTTTGTTTTGGAGGATAGGCTCTTTTGGTTGGTCAGCCTAGGGTTCCAACTTAAACCAGTCAAAACCAGTGTAGGCTGGTCCAAGCAGGTTTTTAAGCAAAAGTAGCAGTAGTTGTATTGTGTTTCTCTTCATTACCCTTATGGTACTCATTTGAAAGTCACTTTGCATGAAAGTGTCTGCTCTAAAGGAATGCATGTAAATGCTTTTGTCTTGATTGTCTGGCCACTGTTAGTTGCTGCAGGAAGCTGTTTGGTTACTTTAAATGACTTTGGCCTCCCGTCGATATCAGGCAGTATTGAGTTCAAGACCACTATCTATCCAAGTCATTGAAAGTCTCCTTTCTTTTTTGTCACACAGGCTGCGCGTTCCTCACCTACTGCGCCCGCGAGTCGGCCATCAAAGCCCAGAACGCCCTCCACGAACAGAAGACACTGCCGGGGGTAAGTCCGCTGCCAGCCTTTCGCCTCACCTCTTTAAGAGGGCCACCATGCCAGTCAAAGCTAAAGCCGTATGTTTTAGACAGAGAGCCAAAGCCTTTGGAACAGAAATCAGTCGATAACCCAGCCTTTTAAGATCAGGCTTTGAGCCGTTTCATGGTACTTCTCCTCGGGGACATTTGCAAGCATTGATCCGATGCTTTCAGTGCAGGGCTTGGGGATGCAGTGATAGCAAATGTCAATTCATTTGTTCTCTCAATTTTTCCAAACTGCTCCATTTACGCAAAAAGCCAGTGAGTCATTGTTGCCCAGTTGCACAAAAGTATTTCAGACGCACAAAAATAAACATAGTGGGGTGCAGGCGAGAGCGCTTCCATTGAGGTTTGTGTGCTCCTGAGGATGGCTGGCAATTGCGACGACATTCAAAGCACAAAACACACAAGGAGGTCCAGCAGTAGTCTTTCCGGCCATACACAGCCGTAGTGATTGGTAAAACAATAACATATTGTTGCTAGGCTGCCGGACAGATATCTCCTGAAGTAACATGCAGGAGACTTGGATGCACTGAGAGCAATGTAGAAGCATTTGCCTTTTTTCGGCCTTTGAATAATAGATTTGTTTGTTTGTTAATAGCATGTTTTGTTTTTGTTCTTGCTGTTTTGTTTTTCCTTGTTTTTATTTATTTATTTATATCAATAATTTTTATTTAATTGTTTGTGAATTTGGCATCATAGATGGAAATATGGCACCAGCAACACTGTATTTGTGCCTTTCTCCCCCTTTTTGGACCTTTAAAAATGAAATTATTCGTTATCAGCTTTGCTGTTGTAGTTTTTCTTTTTCTTTTTCTTTTTGTTGTTGTATTCTATTCTTTGCTTTATTTTATAAATGATTATATTTTACTGTTTTATTTTGATATTACATTTAATAATTTTATTTTATTTATTTGTTTTTTCCTTGCCCCTTTTCCTTTGACCTCTAAATAATGTTTTTGAGCAGCTGCCAGGAAATTTTGTTTAACTGTGCAATTATTATTATTTGTTTGCTTTGCTGTATTAAATATTTAATGTTTAATTGGAATATTTAGTTTACACGTTATTCAAATAGTTTCATATTTTTAATTTTGATATTACATAATATATAATTATTTTATTATATATATATATATATATATATAATAAATTATATATATATTATATTACATTTACCGATTTGCATTTAATCTTATTAAAAATTACCATTTATTAATTTAGTTCTTTGCTTTTACTTCATTAAAAAAATCTCAAATGTAGTTTTTTTTAATTTATTTAGAAATTATTAGAATATTTTTTTTATTTAGAACTGTTAGTTGTTATCATTATTATTTATTTGTTTTTACTTTATATTCTTCTTCAGCTGTTTGTTTAACATTTTGCTGTAACAAAATACTTAAAAGCGAAGCACCATTCTCAGATTGGTTTTGCAATTTATGTTTCTTCTTTTGTTCAGGCTGGCATGATGTTACTATCCACTAGTATTACAGAGGTTTTGAAGTAGGAAAAGAAATATACATTCACATTCAGCGGTGTCTTAAGTTTGCTGTCCTTTGAAACCTTGATGTAAGAAGCCTCTAAATGAAAAGTTTTAAAGAAGAAGCCAATGACAAGTGGTATCCAACATTCGATTTAGTGCCACTATGTCAAACCCACACACACTTTTACCCCGAGGAGAACATTTGAGCCTGAACGGAGAAAAAAAAAAGATAAAGGAGCGGGCGATCAGAATGTGACATGTCATCTAGGCCTGTTGAGAATATATCACAACTTTCCCATCGCACTGTGGGGTGAGAGAAACACGCAGGCACATGTACACAGACTTGCTGCATGTGTGACATCATTGCATCAGCTTCACTTACCCGTGTTGTCATCCCCAGAGACAACTGCGAATAAGGTAGTAGGTGTTTGTTGAAGACTCTGAGAACTAGAGACGTGTTTTTAATGTGCATGTGTTTGCCTGTTAGGAATAGGACATGCTGGTTGACTGGTTCCTCTCGATTTTTTTGGTGCGTATATTTTAGTTTTAATATTTCAGTAGTGGTGCTCTAATTAGCATGCTGACAGTGTTAGCTTTTACAGTTCGCACTGTAAAATCCTCGCAAATCCTCTCAGGAAAAGGTGCGTCTTCTAAATTTAACACGTTCAAAACACTGCATCTGTACCTATACGCATTTAAACAGACACTTTGGCTATTGCATCGTGTCTCACACTGCTTTTTGGGTTTTTTTTTTCGGTGCCACAACAGTTTTTAAATCAGCGTGTCACATTTTTAAAGAAGCATCACAAAATCCTTCAATCGGTTGCGCTCTAGATATTTTTGAACACAAGAACATGTCTTAAATACCCCCAAAGAATGTGTCCAATCTGGGTCAGGTGAACCTGAAACCGGTCTAATTATTCAGGGCTTTTTCTTAAAGGGACAGTTCACCCCACTATTGTTTTCTCTCTCTAATGTCACTCCAAACCCGTGATGCATGATATTTATTTATTTTTCATCCATACAGTAAAGCCAATGAGTCCAGTGTTGTTTTATACCCCATTAGCATAAGGGTGAATAGATATAATGACAAAATTATTATTTTGGGGTCCGAATTTTGTCATCCTAATGTCATTCCAAACCTTAATTGCATCTCTTTTTGCAAAACATAAAAGAAGGTGTCTAAAGAAATCTGGCAACCAAACAGTTTTAATGTATTTATTTTTTGCAAAACATACAAAAAGATGCTTTGAAGAAATCTGGCAACCGCACTGTTTTAATGCATTTCTTTTTTGCAAAACATAAAAAAGATGCTTTGAAGAAATCTGCCAACCATACAGTTTTGGTTCCCTTTGACTTCAACTGTATTCCTTTTCCAATGGAAGTCAGTGGGAACCCAGCAGTGTTTGGTTACCAATAATTCTACAAAATATTTTTTATTTTTTAAACTTATTTTATTTTCCACAGAAGGAGAAGTAAACCATGATAGAATTTTCATAGGGTGAATTGGGAATTGGGTGAACTTGGGTCTCGTTTAGTCACAGTTAAACCACAACTCATTTTAAAATTCATTTTAAAAATATGTGGTTTGCAAACATGCTCTGGGTATATCTGCCAAAGTGGCCTGCAGTGAGAATTGGACAAACGGCATATCCTTAAATCTTTCCTCAACAGCCCCCGCCTCAATACGTTGATGGTAAGCAGATATGCCAGTTGTTTGTTTGCTAAATCCTGCTTGATATGCAGATTGCCAGAGGCTACGGAGTAATTCATGTAAACTAGGGTCCTCTCGGAGAGGACCTATAAGTTATTTATGCTTGTGTTTTGTTCTTAACTCTTGACTGACCGTCCCTCTTAGCAAAAACCTTGATAGGAGATGATCAGTTAGACTCTTGCTCCAGTCTTATTTATATAATATTATATAATTCTGTTAATATTCTGTTAACTGTCACTTTTTTTTATTTCTTAAAGAAATTGCTATTAATGTTTAATTTTTTTTATTTAAGTTTTTGTTGAGTATGTTTTTATTTTGAGTGCCGTTTTGATTAATCACAATTATTTGTTAATTAATAAATTGTATAAATATAAACCTATATACACAATTTTAGTACTTATTTCAGTTAAGCTGCCTAGGCCTTTTTTCATTTAGTTTTTCATTTAAAAATTAAATAAATGTTTTAAATTAAGTTTACATTTTTTTTAATTGATGAAGATAATTTCTACATTTTCACTTTTACTTATTTTTTTCATTAAAATCTTGAATGTGTAAAAATCACATTAAAATAGTGTCTTTTGTGCACCCCTAGTGGCTTCAGGTGGAGTTGCAAATATAATAATTAAACTAAATATTTCAGTTTTTTTTTAGATAATTTAGTAAAATACATAGTATATTCAGGTTTTCTAGATTTTTTCCAGATTTTCTTTTTATTCTTGATTGTAGTGTGTAAAAATCACAGTAAAATATTGGACCGATAACCGATATCATAATGATTTATAGTGCATCGTATTGAAAAAAATTATCGTAGAAGGTTACTTTGTGCTTAGCTAGCATGAGAAACAACAGCCAGTCAAACAAAGGACCACATTTATTCTGGATGGAGCATCCCCACAGCGTGTCTCACATGCAACTGCCAAGATCGATCAAACGACGTAGTAGATCCTCCCAGTTTAATTCCAGCTGGGATTTCGCAGGGCCTTCAAGTTTAACGTACTGCTAAGAATCGCTTTGACAGAGGGGCACGTATGAGCCCCATTATAGGAGTCGGAGGACACCCTAAGGCAGAGGAGGAGCAGGAAGTTGGGTGAAGGCGAGGAAGGCGTTCTGACAGCTGTCCGCCTCGATAGCGCGCTTCCCCATCAGTGACCTCTGAGGAACATCAGCTCCGCGATGTGCGAGATGTGGTGATAACATCACCATGTATACATGGCAGCTTGTCAGGATCGTCTAGGGCTAACGGCGGCGATCTGTGTATGTTTGTGTGCAGTGGAATGGGTTTGTGTGTGTGTGTGTGTGTGTGGTCAGTGTCTGGATGGCCATTTTGTATTGTTTTGTGTACTTTTAAAATGGGCATAGAAATGATCTGAATGATTTGTTTGGAGAAATATTATAAACCCTATCTTCATTAGTTCACTAACTGATATAGTTCAAGTTTATTGGTTTGTTTTGTCCATGACCAGAGCAAAACTAAACCAAACTCTCTAAAACGTGAATAAAAAAAAATATAGAGGTGAAGTTGGATATTTCTTTAAGGGGTTTTGCTAAATAATACAAATAAAATAAGTAATAATAATAATAATGCTAAAAGTGTTTGGAAGTTTATTTAATAATAAACAAACAAATAAATAACAATAAACAAATCATTAATAGTAATAATAACATGTTAAAAAATATTATTAAACCCATATCAAGATTAATATAAAAATAATTAATATATAAAAATATTTGTTATTGATATTACTATTAAAATAAAATATTAAATGTTTATATTATTAACAACAATAATAATACCAATAATAAAAGTCAATCAAATTTAATACAAAAATAGCAATAATAATAATAATAATAATTAAATATATTATAAAAGTTTTATTATTGTTATTATTATTTATGTTGATCATTATTACAAGTAATTGTTATTGATATTATTATTATTAAAATAAAATAAACAACAACAATACTAT
The DNA here is from genome assembly GCA_032359435.1 of Enteromius unitaeniatus. Lineage (NCBI taxonomy): Eukaryota > Metazoa > Chordata > Actinopteri > Cypriniformes > Cyprinidae > Enteromius > Enteromius unitaeniatus. The sequence continues at coordinate 6,523,261 of JAUMHI010000068.1, read as the reverse complement.
TACCACTACCACTACTACTACTATATATAACTAATAACAATTACATTTAAGCACATTATTAAACGTATACTAACTTAACTTACTGACTATGTAAAGAATGTATGACTCTAACCAAAACCAAATATACCCGTACAAATCAAAATTCAATTTCAAGGAAATTTTATTGAGGTCACTCGGCATATTAATGTAAAATGGTAACAAGAACACTGGAACTGCGACATAAAATCATCTCAGCAGTATTTTAAGTTTATTTATATAAAGCGTGCTCCTCTGTTTCCAGGCAGCTGGTGAAAAATATGATTCATAACTGCAAATTGAATTTGTTGCATTATAGCGGCTAACCATTTTTAGAATCTATCTAAATTGCTTTTAATCCACAGATTTAAGTTGCAAACAAGGTTACAGTGAAGATTCGAAATGTATTAAAAAAAATCTACACAGACAAATATGCGAAGATATTTATGGCACGCCTGCAAAAGCTTGAGGTTATATATATACACTGTGTTATTATTTTAATTAGATGCAGTATGTGCCAGCATATACATCCGCCTAGAGTGGAACAGGAAATATCACACTGAGTCAAAACAACGTGAAGACAAAGAAAACTGTTTGTTTTGACCTGCACACAACACCTCTGTCAACCCTGCTGTGCATTTTAAAATCTAGTTTGGCACGGCATATGTATAGAGCTACATAAAAGGTGTATTTTTCCAACTGCATCAGTGAGAAATCAGGCACGCTCACAGATGTGTCTGCGCAGGAAGGCCGGCCACGCTTGGAGAAAATGAGAGCGCTTTCGCCACGTTTCGGCGTGTATGAGCTCATGCTGTCTGCGGGGCTCCACACCCCTGCTGGAATTGCAAATTCACCTGCTCCTCCGGAATCGGCTCTGCCCCGCTGTAAATTCGCTGTAATTTAAGGTGTGTATTTTACGCCCAGATCCGTTGCTTGTTCTCACATCCATCTGTGGAAGACGTGTGAACTGGCCAATTTTCGTTTTTGCCAGAGAAAAAAAAGACACCAGTCCCCATCCCAGAAGCCTAAAAATACAGTGCCTTTTATTTTTTAGCGTACATGGAACATGGTTATTTTAAAGAAACAAAATAAAAAATGTCTCTCCTTTAGGCCATCCGAGATGTGGAACGAGTTTGTTTCTTGATTGGAACAGATTTGGAGAAGTTCATTAAATCACTCACCAACCTCTGCAGTGAATGGGTGCCGTCAGAATCATCACTTTAAAAACATCACAATAATCCACACAAATCAGTTAATGTCTGGTGAATTAAAAAGCTGTGTGTTTGTATTTTACTTGAAACCATTGCTTCCAGGAATCTTCCAGGTAATCTCGTCTGAATCAGAAGAGGAATATGCAGTTAATGGGTGACGTCAGAATTATCACAATAATCCACACAGATCCAGTTCATCAGTTAACATCTTGTAAAGTGAAAAGCTGCGTTTGTATTTAACCTCAAACCATTGCTTCCAGTAAAAAAAAATTTATATTTTCTGAATCAGAAGAGAAATACGCAGGGAATGGGTGCCGTCAGAATCATCACAATAATCCACACAGATTCAGTTCATGAGTTAACATCTTGTGAAGTGAAAAGCTGCGTTTGTATTTAACCTCAAACCATTGCTTCCAGTAAAAAAAAGTAATATTTTCTCAATCAGAAGAGAAATACGCAGTGAATGGGTGCCGTCAGAATCATCACAATAATCCACACAGATCCAGTTCATCAGTTAACATCTTGTAAAGTGAAAAGCTGCGTTTGTATTTAACCTCAAACCATTGCTTCCAGTAAAAAAAGTAATATTTTCTGAATCAGAAGAGAAATATAAAGTGAATGGGTGCCGTCAGAATGAGAGTCCAAACAGCTGATAAAAACATCACAAGAAATCTGCACAAACCCAGTCAATCAGATAACGTCTTGTGAAGTAAAAACCTGTATTTGTAAGAAACAAATCCATAATTAGGATATTTATTTTATTTCAAACCATTGCATCCAATAAAATCAGTAAAAAATCTGAATCCGCAGAGAAATATGCACTGTTCAGTCTGAAGCAGTTCTTGTTGTTGGATGTGTTGATGGGTTTTGCTATGAGAGGGACTTTTTCACTCAAAGAAACATTATTATAGATTACAAACTCAAATTAGTGCTGAAAGCAGTGATTGACAGTTATAATGCATTCATAATGGATTTGTTTGTTACAATCATGCAGCTTTTTACTTGGCAAGAATGGACTGGAGTTATATGGATACTTGTGGATTAATGTGATGGTTTTATCAGCTTTTTGGACACTGACGGCACCCATTCACTGTAGAGCATCCACTGCTGAGCAAGTTATAATGTTCAGTGTCTCCAAATCTGTTCTGAGGAAGGGTTCTTTGATTTTTGAGTGAACTATTCCTTGAAGAAATGTTTACTGGTGAAGCCTTGTTATGATGACAAAACAGCAAATAATGTGATTGCTAAACTAACAAGGCTCCTTTTTTTAGCTTTTGATGGATATGAAATATGTAAGGAGCGCTGGAGGTGTTACTCAGAGTGTGAACGCTGTGTGTGCTGACAAAGCGGTATATTTTTCTCAGAATAAATGCTGTGATAGGATGCTGACGGCCGCTCATATCAAATCAAATTAATGAAGTGTGATTGGCGTGACTATTATAAATACAGTAGGGCCTGAAATCTAATTTAAATCTGAAAGTTTTAGGAAGTTTGCAGCAAGGAAAAGTTATTGCATACAATGAAAATGAAATATTTCATATTCTGCAGTATTTCTAGGTCACTAATCAGTGCTGCCGTCTTTTAGAGCAGAATGAGAGCACAGCAAACACTTATTTATTCCACAGCGTTTCACACAGATTATTAATACATACATTTTCATTCAATTAGTATAATTAGTTTTGTGTTAAAAAAGTTTTATTAATATTTGCAATGTTGTTGGTTTTTTTACACCACTGAATTTATTGTTTATTGACGGTACAATGCCGCCGACTAAAAGGTAAAAACACAATTATTTATATTTTATTTTACATAATATTTTAATACAATTTATGATTTTTGTATTTGGAATTTTTGTGTTTTTGTGTTGTACAAAATATTTACATGTATATGTTTATATCATATATATCATGAGTATATTTCATTTCTAAAAAATAGACATTTATGTATTTATATATGTATAATAAATGTACACAATACACATTCATATATATATATATATATATATATAGAGCTAAATTTGCAATAACTTTGGACCCCATTGTATTTTTTACTGTAAATGAATATTGATTTATTAATCACTTTGTATTTCAATAACATTCATTTTATAATTGTATTATATATATGATCACTGACTAACAAAGGTATCAAAAATCATTTTAAATCAACACATAGTCACAAACAACAGGTTTTGAGTAGAACAGAAATCCAGCTGTTTTTTATTGAATGTTATGTAACCAGAGAAAAATGGCTTGTGAAAGTGGCATGCACAAACAATAGCAGAGCAAATGGCCTTCATTGTTTAGCCGTTGATTTGTATCTACAAGGTAAACAGCGGTTCTCCATCTCTCTGATAATCTCTAATGTGATTTTCAGCATTTGTATGTCCTTGGTTTTTGGAAAATGTGTAAATTTGAGTGTATTTCCTGCTGTCCGCCCGTCTCTCTGTATTTGTCCGGTTCTCTCTGAAATGCGCTGATTCATTGACTTGACAATGAAGTGAGCGGGTGGATTGTGGTGCTCTCTGATGGGTGGATATTTGCGTCCGGGGTTTGTGGTAATGCAGTTACATGGCCAGCAGTGTGTGATGAATAGAAAGTCTCCAGTGCCGTCATATGAGAAATCACAGTGGAGCTGCGCACCAGACTCTGCTTTTCACTTCATGAAGTTTTATAGTGCCGCTTCTCCTGTTATGGCTTTTGCCACAATGGAGAGATGCAGACGTATGACTGCAGCGTTACACGGGTGTGTGTGTGTGTGTAATGGCACAGGGGTGTAATGTACATAGTAAAAAGCCATTGCACTAGAGTGATCCTCAGGGA
>JAUMHI010000068.1:6486627-6508942 GCA_032359435.1 Enteromius unitaeniatus | reverse complement strand
GACACATGAAAGCCTGCATGGAGTTTGCTAAAAAACACCTGAAGGACTCCAAGATGGTGAGAAATAAGATTCTCTGGCCTGATGAGACCAAGATAGAACTTTTTGGCCTTAATTCTAAGCAGTTTGTGTGGAGAAAACCAGGCACTCAATTTATATTACTGTAATGGTGCTGCGGTGTTCATCTTGTTGCTTGACGGAACTCTTGTAAGTAGTTTACCTAGCCTACTGTTTATGTGTTTTGAAATCATATTTCCCATATATTCTCTCTCTTTTGTTTAATTTATGCCTTTATATCTCAATTCTATCACACGCAATATTGCTGTTTATCCCGCTGTGTGTTTTTGAAGGAGATTAGCTAAACAGAAACATGCCATGCTCCTTGTTTTCTCTTCTGAAAGACTATATGCTGTCAGAGAGGACAGGGTCTGTCTGTGTGTGCATCACACTGAAGATGTCCCTCATTATAATGTGATAGCGACCAGATTGCATCCCATTAGGGAAAACAACACAAGGTGTGCAGCATATGAAATGCTTTATCACTTTGGCAATTCAAATGTAGGTAGGCTATAAAATGGGACTGTATGTATTTTGGTGGAATATTAGCAATCGTTTAAGAAGCTAGGGCTCATTTATTGATGAGGCTAATTGTGCTCAGAATTGCATTTTTGATTTATGATCCACCATTAATCGACGAATGAACGAGCAAATAGACAATACACACAAATAGTAATCAAATGTATTGTTAATGGTCCTCAGGCTACATCTGAAAAGATTTAGAGAAATATAGCATTGCATCACTTGGGCATGGACTTTTTCTATTGAAAGAAGCGTTATTAGATTATGGACTCACATTTTGGCCAAAAGTGAGGGTTTAAAATTAAAATGCCTTAATGATGAATTCATTTTTTACAAACTTGCAGCTTTTCTCAAAACATGAATTGATTGACATTACTTGTGGATTATTACAATGTTTTTATCAGCTGTTTGGTTTGGATGCGTTGGATTCTGACAGCACTCATTCACTGCAGAGGATCCATTGGTGCCCAAATGATGTAAAGCTAAGCTATTAAAGAAACAAACTACTTTGGGTCCATCTTTGATAGCCCGAAGGTGAGTGTATTTTCCGCAAATTTTCTTTTTTGAGTAAACTAGCAACCAATGCAGTCAAGCTCCAAAAGCTCCTCCCTCCTTTTTCCTTTTATGGTCAACAATGGTAAAAAGCTGGTTTGGAAAGACCCGAAGGAAACTAAAGTATTTGTTATTAATCAAACTGCTTTCACAAAAAAGATGCTTTATGTCATAACCGTACACTTAAATCATTACATAATCCAAAGCAAACAAAAAGCCATCTCAGCCAGATCTCCTCATTCTTATCTGCGAGGGCAGGCATCTGAAAACAGACCATGCATTATTCATTACCGAGAAGTTACACAAGAATAAATGAAGCAGTCTGTCGTCATTTGCACTATGAGACTAATTGGCTACATTCAAGCCCCTTTGGTCCTGGGGATGAGTTTAATTAAGTTCAGGTATCGAATTAAGATCATGGCACAGATTTAAATGGCTTAGCCTGGGCTAAAAATAGACAAGTGCTCCATGAATCTCTATGCGGTACTTTAAGTAAGGGCGGAGTTGGAAACCCATTTTCTGGTGAGAGAGCTGCAAATTAGACACCCTTTTACTATACAAAAAGTTCATATTAAATAATATGTCTGTGTTGGACTGATTGTGAAGAAAAAGTATGTAAACTCCCATTATAGAAATTAAAATTCATTGCACATAACGAAATAAAGTCGGCTATTTAATTGGCTAAACTGAACATTTAGTAAGGCTGTTATGACCTTATCGATGTGCTGGAGTATGAGGAGTATTTTTACTCGGATACGAGCTATACGTTATTGTGAAATGAGGAATTACAGGGTTTTAGTACGACCGTCGCCCACAGGATTGGTAAGTCAGTAGTGAGCAGTCAGCAGTCAGTAGCTCTGGGAGCAGCAGCCTGAAGATTACAAATCCTGTTTTAAAGCACCGCTTTTAGCCACACATACCCACGCACTCCCATACGTCAACGCCGCATATTTAACAAGGGAAGCTTTCCTCTTTTTCATCTCTCCATGAGAGAAGTGCAGGAGGGCTTAGAGATGTTTGCCTTTGTTCTCCTTGTGGAGTTTGGTTTTATTCTTCTTCTTTTTTTCCCCTTTTTGTTAACGTGTAGGTGTTTTGGGTTTTGTAAAACACCTCAATAGGAAGTTTTGACAGAAAGGATTATGGGTAATGGTAATAGGCTTTAACAAGTTGTCATATGTGTCATACCACTTTAGTGTATTCTTTTTTATTTATTTTTTTGGTTTACATAGCTTTATAGGTTTCTGTGGTAAAACTTATACATTTATTTATTTATTTATTTGACATTTAATAACAGTTGTAGTAATTATAGTTTTATATAATTTATTATAAATTTTTGTAATAATAAGAACAGCAATAATAATATAAAAAAACAACAACGAATAACAAAAACAGCTAATAATAATAAACTCAGCTTGCTGTTGTTTAGATTTTAGGTATATTTGGTGACATTAAATGTAACATTTTGTTATTATGCATATTTGTATATATTTTATTTTATTTGCAATTGCTATTACTATTAAAAATAATGAGAATTATAGTTAAGTGTTGTTATTTTTGTAATTTATCAAATATAAACTAAATAATATTTATTGTTGTTACTTATAAAATGTATTAACAACAACAGCAATAAAAATAATATTATTTATTTAATTATTATATTGTACATTAATAATGCAATTTAAATAACAAAATCAGCAACAACAACAACAATAATAATAATAAACATATAAATAATAATAAATGATAATTTATTATTACAGTTGTTACGACTTACTTTTATATTAAATTTATTATTAATTTAATAACTTGTTGCTTGTATTTTATGTAATTAACAACAACAACAAGAAAAGAGCAATGTTAATAATAATAATAATAATAAAGTATTTTTTTCATTTCTGTTATTCTTATTAAAACACTGTAACAACAACAACAACAATTGTTATTACTTATAAATAAGTTGTGTCTTTTTTAACATTAATGACAGCAACAACAACAACAATAATAATAAATACTGTTGTGGTTTATAGTTTTGTTTTATTTTATATTTTTATATTTATTATAATTTATTTGTTATTATAAGTATACACATATAAATGATCGTAAAAAAAATTTATGATTGTTATTTTTTAATATAAAGCAAAGTGTTGCGTCGAATCAATACATTTTTTGTGCTAGATTTGAAATCAGACATTTATACAGGCTATTACTCTTGCACATATTGTCTAATTGTCACATTGTTAGTTCCCATGTCTTCAGGCTGTCAGTGTTGCTGTCCAAGGTGCTGAAACAGGTTCAGCCATTTGGACCAAGTCTTTTACAGTAACATAACTGCGCTCGCCAGAGAGACTGTCAGGAGCAGCTGAGAACAGTTCTCGTGTTAAATAGCCTTGTTTTACGTTGGCCTAGCTTGTGCTTTTTATGCTTTGGATTCAATTGAGTTCCAGTCAAGAAATCAGTCTGTGGGCTTCAGACAGACAGCCTACCTGCCATTATGGCGCCCAGTCAACTGCTTTGGCAGTTCGGATGAGTGTAAATGCGTTTCTTTTAACAAATTAGAGTTTCAGAGGAAAACAAATAATTGCTTTCGCGTCCTCGTGCATTGTCAGCCGGTGGAGTGGGGAAAAAAGGTTCAGCCTGTACGTTATTCCAACGTTTGACGGCGTGCCAATGCGTGTGCGTGCCGCCTGCGAAAACAAACTCATCCTGTTGAAAGTGTTCCCTTTCCCGATTGTTCCCACCTCAGTGCATCGCAATACAATTAACGACGGATGCAAATCACAAGCAAATCATTCTGTTCAACACCGAAGCGTCTGCTTACCTGAACACACATCCTTTAGGCTATTTAATGACTGCTTTGCCCGTACTAATCTGTTCATCCATATGACAAAAATACTCGCTAGATTTCCTCAGCTGAGTGGCCGCTCTCTCTCTCTAATGCTGTGCTTCTTTTGAACTCTGCCTTACCCCCTCGCTCTACATATTTACTCTTGCAATCCCGTCCCCATCAAAGCCATTTTTTTTCTCTTCTTTGCTTTTCTCTGGGGATCGGAGGCCTAAAGCTCCCCTACAGCCAGTTTGCAGATTCTCTACGTGACCCGGCAGGCCTCGCCTGCACTAATGCCTTTTAAATATAGAGCATTCACACCAGAGTCTTTGCTGCCGATGGGAGGCGTGAACTCCTGTTTCCTGTGTTTGGGAACCTCCAGCTCAGCTTGACTAGCGGGCCTGTCGGGATCCATTTATAATCGCTTGATTGCTATTGTTTGATGTGCACTGTTTGGTTCAGGTTTTAAGCATGAGTGAGGCTTATGCTTAAGAAGAAACTGTTTCAGGACAATTAAAATTAATAATGCACGTTTCAAGTAAGTTTGAGCTTTTTAAGGACTTACTGGAAACCAAGACAAAAATTCTGATTAAGACAATTATTACCTTTTTTTGAATTCTATTCAACTTATTATTATCATTATTTATATACATTTATTTAAAAATATATATTTTTTCTTTTTGTAACAATAATACTAGCTTTATTTATACTAGTACTACAACTGCTACTTGTTATTATTATTATTAGTTTAAATTGTAATGAAAATGATAAAAAATAATAACAATATAATCACAAATAGTTTTAAAACAAGTTTAAATTAAACAACAACTACTACTAATTATATATATATATATATATATATATATATATTTATACATACATATATATTATAAATGCATTGTTGTAAAAAATAAAATGTGTTTTTTTCATGAATGCATAATAATACTAATAACAACAATAACAATAATTCTATGTTTGAATAAAGAAATACATTAATTATTATTTTGATGATGACTTTATTTTTTATTACATTTAATATATAGAGAAAATGTTGTTATTATATTATTATTTGTTGTTATTTTTTTATTTGCAGTGAAAACAACATTTGTACCCCATTGATTTTCATTGAATGGGAAAACACACACAGAGAGAGAGAGAGAGAGAGAGAGAGTTTGTGCGTAAATTATGTCAGAATTGTAATTTTTTTGGGTGAACTGTCCCTTTAAGGCACCTCATGAAGTATCTCAGGTTAAGGTCTCTGAGTTGGCATGATTGTGTAGCTCCAACCTAAACAAGGTATTTTAATTTAGAAGTCCTGTTCTTTTGGTGTATGCAGCGAGCTTTAGCCTTTGTTCTCGGGTTTGTGCATAATTGTAATGGGGTCTCATTATAAACTATCTGCATAAATGGAGCAGATAAAAAAGATTACAACGCGTTCTTGGGCTTATGATAGGAAATAACTGCTTTGGTTTCCAATTAAGCTTTCGTTTATAATTAGCCGAAAGGCTCCTTCGACCCCTTTTGCTTCAACCTCTGCTTTATAATCCCCCTCCCCAACACACACATGTCCACCCCAGTTTTACCCATGTGCTCCACAGCAAGAGAAATTAGATCAGTAGCCCATGCATTCATGCAGAAAGCTCACAATTTCTGCTTTAATGCAGTCCGACAGTGAAGTAAGTGTCATTCTGGCATTGACTTTACATGCAGTATATGTTGGAAGTTCAATCATCCATGCCATCTCTGATAGCTGCACTCTTTAGACCATCTACTATTTTTAAAGTTAGAACAGTTATTGTTATTTATTCATTTACATAAAAAAAAAAAGTTAAAGATGCACTCTATATTTATATTTATTTATTTATTGGTCTAGTTAAAGTTGTACATGAAATATAGCTTGAAGTTAGAATAGTTGTTGTTATTTATTTAATTATTTACTTAGTTAAAGGTGCACTCTGTTTTTTATTTATTTCGGCTATGTAAAATATATATATACGTAATTTATTATTATTATGAGTGGTAGTAGTAGTAGTTGTAGCAGTATTAGTAACAATAATCATCATTACAATCATCATAATAATACAGATTAATTGAAGATATGTTTTTATTTATTTATTTTACAAGAGTATTTTTCAAAGAAACAAACCACGAGACCAAGCTTATAGTATGTACTACTACTAATAATAATCATAATCACAAAAAATACAAATAAAAAAATTTAATCACTGCCAAAGATTAATTAAAGGTCAAATTTTTTATTTTAAATTGTTTTTATTTACAAACAAATATTATAAAAGTAGAAAAACACTAGACAAATACTACTACTATATAAATAATAAATACTGCTACTACTTATAAAAACTACTTATATAATAATAATAACAGTAATAAATGTATACTCATATATAGATGTATGAAGAATTATACTTTTTTTTGTAGTAATGTTAGTACAGTAACAACAGCAGCAATAATAATAATAAAAAAATAAATCAAGAGTTTATTAAAAATGAACAACAACAAAAAAAACATCCAATAGTATATAACAACTACAATATATTATTTACTTATTATTATTATTATTACTATTTTGCCTGAGATTGATTTATTACAAATAAACAAACAAACAAACAATACACGACAGAAGACAAAGCGTTATGACTGAACCTGTAAAAAGTGACAGTAGAATATGAAAGTCCAATATAAAAGAGAGCATCAGTACTAGTTTAATTCCTCTTTCTTTAACATTCCAATACGAATTCTCTGGCTCCATCATATCAAAATGACCCACCGCAACCATAAACCACCATCTTGACAGCCCAAGCTTCTCCACCAAACCACTGCTAAGTTGTAGTCAATACAATTTGCGACCGTTTCCCCATAATTACCCAGACCTTTACTAAGCAGGGCTTCGCTATAATACGTCAGAGCAGCTACTCAAGCAAGAGAGTGGTCATTTCAAATCTCCTTTCATCTGCCGCACCATCATCGGCCTTGAGAGTGAAGCCGAGAGTGGTTTCTTTTTCCAAGAGTCCTCTTTCATTTTGTGGAAGAGAAAGACCATTAATATTGTCTTGCCTTGCCATACATCTAATAGACCGATAATACAGGCATGGCCCCCAGATGAAAAGAGAGCACATTACTTTCTGTCAGAGAGATGAGACATGAGGGTAAGCATAGAGCCTTGATGTACTCCATGTTTTGCTATAAGATACACTTTTTTCACAGGCTGATACATCCCTGATAGCTTGACTTCTGGATGTTCAAAAAATTATAGAGGGGCGTGGGGTAAGATGTGCCAATTTTTACTTGTTGTCTAGTCAAGGAGAAATGAGGCGGAGGGACACACCTGTTTATATTCATTGCAACTTTGTGAGGTTAAGGTTGCGTTTCAAGTTTAATATTTTTTTTATCATTCTCTAAATACCTCACAGGCAGCTGTGTGTGATGGGCTTTTTTATATAAAGTCATGTGACAACATTTGCCGGCCTCTTAAACTGCAAAACATAGCCAACCTTATTGTCCAGTGCTGCTGATGGTTGCTACAGATAAAATGCTTTCTGTCGACTGTGTTTTGTAATGAAAGATGACAGCGGTGGAGTTCATTGTCCTCAAAGGTCTCATGAGGAATTTCAATGAAAAAAGGACTCGATAAAAACTCATAGCCACCATTAAAAGTCCTCTCGTTTCTCTTTTCACTCATTCGTATCTGTCCGTTTTACTGAGTCTTCAAGTATTTATGGCGAAGCTTCTTTCTGATCGTTCGGCTCAGCCGGGCTGGTCTGACTGACGGCTTAATCAGAATTAAGAGGACAGTTGAACAGCTCAATCTGTTACCCCTAACACCCGCTCATGGTTTATTCATTTGTGATGTCATAATGCAAAATTCATATTATTTAATAATGGACTGTCAATGTGTAGGTTAGATGAGTTCATATTTAATTGGGGGGTATTTAGTGTGTAATTGGCAAATAATTTATGAAACAATGCTCGAGAACAATGAAACGAGATGAATACAACATTACTCACATCTTATTGCTTTAATGGAGAGAAAAAAACGTTTGTCAATTTAGACGTGGCGCTATAAGGATCTTTCTAAGGATGTTAGAATGTTTCTATTGATTCATATTCACTCAAACCGAAGTAAGCTAATTTGTTGTTTTATTTTTGGTCTTTTCGTCCATATAATATAGGATTAGGAAATGTTGCAAGCTAGATTCAAACCCAAATTACCCATTCAAGCACTGTTGTTTAACAAGAACACTAGACCATGGCTCCAACATCAATATTCTCTTGATTTGACAGAAGTGATTTGGCTGAATAAAAATGCTGCTTATTTTTGATAGGCACTCGGAGCGTTATATATTATTTCACCACACTGAGACTTATTGGTCTTTGCTTTCCGGTTTGCTTATAGTTTCTTAACCTCTTTAGTGGCTCAGCATTGATAGGCTTTGAGTTTGAGACTTATCTGCTGCTTAGCTTGATGGAAAAACAGGATGAAGACAAAAGACCGGGAAACATTTCAACGGATGTCGGAATGAGAAAAAAAAAAAATCTAATTTATTTGTTGAATTGACACGAAATTACTTTTACTTTTAAACGGCGGTGCACTCAAACGGCGAACAAAAGATCCCATACAGCTCATTTGAGAAATAAAAACATGACTTGAATTGACGCGGTTAAGCCGCGATTCCATTCCGCTTCTGTGTCGGACACAAAAGGGCTTGTGCTTATTGCTCGAGAGCCGCCCATCTGAACATCAATGTGATAAAGAGTGACGGCTGAACTGCACAATAAACAAAACGGCATGTTTTGAACAGACAAGCCACGAGAAGCATGCCGGATCTTAACACTTTTTCCCTCCCCGTGCACACACACGCACATCTTCCCCCAGCTTCAGCCTGCGATGCGACGCAAGGTTTTATTTCCCTGGTGGAAATATTGGACTGTCAGAGGCAGATCAATTGCCAGTGTCCGGGGCACTTCATGGTTCCTCTAATTATAATCTGCTGCAGCTGGTGCAGGGCCTCTTGTAGCTGTGGGGCAGCCATTGTAATAGAGGCATCACTTGGCGATAGATTGTAAGGGAGGCTTCTTGGCACCCCGTGCGAGGAGACTCACTGGAGCAGCAGGAGTAGGGAGCCAGGCAGGCCTTATCATCCCGCTGCATGTGTTCGCGTACTCTCCGGGGAAGTCCGTTAGTGATCACAAACTTGACACTGTCTGCGCAAATCCAGCCAGAGGACCCTTGGTATCCTGCCACGACACTGGAGGACCAAGATTCCACACTAACTCAAGTAGAGCACTCTGTGAAGGTTAGATCGGAGTGAGATCGAAGCACCCATTTTTCCCCTCAAACCAGTGTTTGGACATGCTTTTCTGTACCAAGTACTATTCTGATTGTCGTAATTGCTGTAATAGTCATATTGAAACAGAGTTTCAAATTTCAGTCCATTTTAAATATAGAATGATTTATTTTAAGTAAGGAAGTATAAGACCAATTTATTGTCCAGCAATTTGATATGTAGCATGGAAGTTTACCACAACACACAAGACAAATACACAGCATTTAAGTGCTCCTATTATGCCATTTCATGCCTCCTAGTATTGTTTTGGGAGTCTTCAACTATAGGTTTGCATGCATGCAAGGTGTTTTCTCAAAATATGTGTTTAATATCACCTAATTTTCCAGTGATTCTCAAACGATTCGTTCGAAGTAGTTCTAAGTTCTTTCTAAGATCCTCGGTTTGTGAACCTTCTCTGCTCTGATTGATCAGATGGCCCAGTCTGATGTGTTTGGTCTACCGCGTTTAGGCTGTGAGTCAATTCTTTATTTTAGGAGACAATTGCTGCGTCCGAAATCGCATACTGCTTAAGCAGGTACTACTTTTAAAATTGAACGTACTACCTGACCGTTAAAAAGTACATTCTATATAGTATGAATGTGGGTAATATGAATAGAATTCGGACGTACTACATCCGCCATATTGATGTTGTCACGTGTCATACGTCGTCACAACAGCGCAAAAATGTAAACTTTCAATAAGTCATCCATTCATTTAGATTGTGTTAAACAAATGTAATTTAATCACATTAAACAACATTTTTTTTCTCCCCTGAGGTACTTACACTTCAAATGAGCCGTGTCAACTTTCTGCCATTTTTCGAATATGACGCTTTCTCTCCCGGAGCCTCATGGGATAGGAAAGTGTCCATGGTATGCGTACTACAGAATTCGGGCAAAGCAGTAGGTCTTCCGGGTACTTCTCTCCTACTGACATACTACTCTCCTTCGCGTACTATATAGTAGGGAAGTAAGCGAATTTGGACGCAGCAAATAACTTTATTTATCGTGCACTTTGAAATGTATAACTTTGCAGATTGTTTACATACATCTACATTACACATTGCATGCAAGGCAATATTGAAAATGGCATAATAGTAGCGCTTTAATAAGAATTAAAACATATCCTAATTCTACATTTGCTTACTTTGCTCAATTTAGTGCCTTGGCTACAAAAGTGTGTACAAAAAATGACAATCATTAACAACATGGCTTTCCAGTAACTGTTTTTGCAGGTAACATCGGTACACCTGTAGGTGACGACAGGTGGTTGTCTATTTTGAATAAGTGAGTCTTTGAATCATTTGCTTAAACTATTCGTTCAAAAACACTGACTTACTCAGGAAGCAAACAAGTGAATCTTTTTGATGAATTAATTGAGCCATTCACTCTATTGATTTGTTCAGAAGTGAACTGACCTGTTGAGTGAGTGAATGAGTCATTGAATAATTCAGTTAAAGTGCCCCCATTATGGATTTTTGAAAATCACCTTTCATGCAGTGTGTAACAAAACGTATTTAAACGAGTCACTTAATAATTCAGTCAATCAATTAGCTAACACCACATGTGCTGCTCAAAAACACTCATTAGTTCTGTGCTATCTTTGAAAGTGTTTTCATTTACAAAAACAGACACAGTTACTGATAATATTAAAAAGTAACTTGAGGTAACATTTATGTTCACTCTGCATGGCTCTATTGACATCTAAAGCAAATTTTAAAAATATATTACTTTTTATGCTCTCTGGTAGTATTCAAACCCATAACCTTGCCAATTCTTGCACGATGTTAATAGGGACGTATCCGGAACGTATTTATATTGGATCCCATCTGACCAGAACTAAAGGACAGAAGATATGTTGATAGAGGAAAGGAGAGTAGAGAGAGAAGCCTGACAGTTCAGGCATAGATACTTCAAATTAAACCAAGTTATATAAGCAGATGTTGGCGGAGCGCTGTGGGCTATGGCTGGAGATGAGTAAGACTCCCTGTCACTAGGTTGAAGGGGGGGAGGGAGAGATAGAAAGAAAGGGAGAGTGTGTGTGCGAGAGAGAGCGCCTGAGGGGTTTGGGGAGACAGGGAGGGGTTGCGGCTGTCAGCCTGCCAGGGGTGGCTGAGAGCAGAGAGAAAGATGGTGAATGTCAGAAGAGGAGAGGAAGTGAGTGAATTACTTTAAGAAATTCAGAGAGGGAGAGAGGGATGTAAGGATAAAGAAAGTGAAAATAATGATGCCGGTGAAAGACTCCAGAGGTGTGTCTTGCATGTGTGTCGTCGTATTTGCTGTAGCGCGCCGTTGGGCAAATATGTACTCGCCCCTTCCTCGCGGTTCTTAATCATCTGAAGCTCGTCCAATGAGAGTTCTTGGTTGTGAATTTAACGACGCAGCTCTTATTACTCGTCAGGATGACCTGATTCTTTGAAAGCTTGCCTTTTTTTAAAATAATTGTTGTGAATTTTTTTTTGGTCCATTGCTTGTTTGTCTTACTGAAGTAATATTGCTGTGAGGTTGGCTCATCTTTAATTAGTGTTAGCCTCGTTTTAATATAGTACAACAGTGAGTGAATGCCAGCTTGTTTTGCAGCCTTTCAGGAAGTATATTTCCTTTCCATTTTCTCTGTATGGAATATCAAATAAATAAAAAATAATGTGATTTAAATTATAAACTATTGTGCAATATATTGATTCTAAATGTAATTATATATTTGTAAATTACAAAGGAAAGATAATTGCTACAAAATATTAAAATAATAATAAAAAAAAAAAAATATATATATATATATATATATATATTTGAAATACAAAAACAGTTGACCTTGAGCTTTGAGAGGAATTAATTTTTTTTTTTTTTCATTAAATTTTGACACTTGGGGTCCCACAGGGCTTTATTCTTGGACCATTAAGTGTGTGTATATATATTATTATTAAGTACATTGAAAATAAACTTGTTTAAGAGTCTGCAGAAAATATTATGTCATTTATCTTTTAAAAAAAATCTTCACTAGAATCACTGCTATCATATATGATTTAATAATCTCATTGCCTTGAAATGTTTTAGATGTTTTTTTAGCTATCCATAAATGTATCCAAACCACTCTGAGAATAGGGAAAGCAAATATTACATTTGCTCTTGGTCAAGTTCCCACGAGAAGTGGCTGTTGCCCTTGCACACTCTCTTTCCTCTTTCCAGCCCTTTGTTCTTCTAACTGCGACATGTCCTCGCTCTTCTTCCTCTCTTTCTCTCCCTTTTTCACATCCGATTTTCACCTCCCCGCTCTCCATCTCCAGCCGTAGTCTTGGTAACGCTTCCTTTCATTCCATTTCCATTTCATTCCACTGAATGGGTAATGCCTGGATTTCACGGCGGAGCTGCGATGTGACAGGTGTGTCATGCTTCTCCACATCACTCTCCAAACTTGTTGACCTCTGTCTCTAAGATTAGTCTGGCTCACGGATCCTCGGTTGCTACCACGGAGCAACAAGATTGCCTGGCTCTGATAGGATATGTTTCTCTGGTGTGACCACACCACCCAGGTTCGCTTTCACTTGTCTGTCGACACACATCCCATGTGTACTCTTATATGTGATGGGTTTACGAGATCAGCATTATCACAATTCCAGATGAGTCGTTTTTAGAGTGGGGTGGGACAGATGGCTTCATTATTATGAATAATGAAAAAATTTGTAATACAATTATTATTTAATAATTAGTAATAAATTAATTAATACATAGTTATTGTATTTTATTTATCATTATAATCGTTTAACTTTTAAAAAATATATATTTAATTACATTTATTACTAATTAATGAAATGAAAAATAAATATTATTTTAACAGTATTAAATGAATGAAAAAGTTAATGCATTATTCAAATCAAAATGCAATTATTCATTTTTTTTTTTTTTCTCTTAAAGAGGTTGGCCTTTTTCAAAGTAAAAGTCTAAATAATCTAACTCAGGTTTTTTCCTCTTAAGGAAACATACAAAAACAAATGACATTTTACTGTAAGGTACTTCAGAATATACAGTATTTATATATGCTTTTATATTCAGCTCCAAACTAAAATACAAATATTAGAGTACATAAAAGTGAGTGGAGAAAATAATTCACCGTAGCAGTATCTTGTTTTCACCCCCATTCCTGAACCTCTCGGTCTGTAAGGTGTAATCACTCAACCTTAGTGTTGTAATGTCGCCATCTGGTCTCAGGAAAGATGGCAGCTTCGCTCCAGCAGAAAAATGTATTGCATATATCCAGGGTGATTACAGCATCAGCTGTATCTCCCCCCCCCCCTCTCTCTCTCTCCCTCTCTCTCGCTCGTCCTTTTTGTTTGTTTCAAGCGTGGGGAACATTGGCGGCTGATGAAAGGCATAGGAAAGAAGGAGGCTCAGCGTAGGAAATCTTGCCCGTTTCTCCTCCGTGCTGGAAAATGTGTGATGGAAGGTGCTTGCCAGAGTCTAAGGCCAAAAAGGAATCTGTGTGTTGATGCAGGCGCTGGCCTGAATACTGCTAGTTTGATGTCCATTGAGGTAGATTACAGAAGAACTGCAGCAATGCTGAAAGAGATTTTTATGTTTTTATGTGCTTTGTGCCTTTTAATCTAGGAACGTGTAGACCCGTGGCTCTCAAACTGGTGGGTTGTGACCCAAAAATTTGTTGCAGATCTATTCAAAATGAACCACTAACAGAATATAAATAGTAAAATGGTACTCCCTTTTTATGCAACTACTGAATGTGTGCTTTTTATGTATTCGTTTTTTGATTAGCTTAGAAATATTGCAGAACTTTAATTGTTTTTATGCTATTCTTTCTTTGTTCTGAATGTCACAGTATACAATAAATTTTAAATGTTTAAAAAAAAACAAAAAAAAACAAACCTAAACAACCCTTTAAAGAACCATATTACCTGCTCTTTAAAGGAAATACAATACATTTAATACAGTTGTATGTAAAAATAAATGTTTATATTATGTTTGATATTATATTTATACATACCGTGTGTATATATATATATATATATATATATATATAATTATATACTTAAATAAATAATATATAATGTACCTCATAGATTTTTTTGTCGTTGTTGTTCTTAAATAAAGTGTTGTAGTGCACAAGTTGCCACAGCTAGGTTGCATCTAGTGTTCATATTCAGCTTGTATGCTAAGAGACAGTTTTTGCAAATGCTAATCACTCAATGCAAGAATCCTGACAAAATGCCAATCGTGTCTAAATTTAACCTCATCCCACGCTCTTCGTAGGCTCTACTCATCTTCTGTTTTAACAGCTACTACCTTGAGGAGTTATGTATTCTCAACCTGCAAACTGAAATAACAATTTCCTTTTATTTCTGCCAGGCTTGATGTTCCATGTCCTCCTTTCCTCCTCATTTACTGTAACCCATCTTGTCATTTATTTTCCTAACAAATTGCTGTGCATCCCCCAGAGGCGTTGTCGGTAAATATTTTGAGGCATAGCTGGATTGGCTGGCAAAAAGGCTTTATATGTTGCCATGTGTGAAGGTATCTGGTTTCTTTTAATATTTTAATATTTTCAGTTTCATATTCTATTTTAGACCGTTTAATTTTTAAACACTTAACAGGATGATTCTGGATTACAGCTTTTTTGTGCATGTTTTGCATGTTTTCCAATTTAAATGGACACCTTTTTTTCTTTAGGAAATTATAAAATGGACATTGAATGATTGAAATAAACAGTTTACCGTATTGGCAAGAATATTGTATCATGTAGATGTGGGATAGAGAAGCATCAAGTTGAATATGTTCAAAAATACCTCTAGTAGTCAACTCTTATTTTCAAACAGAGTCCATCATGTTCACCTGGTGCCCGTCTCGCAGTGCCAGCGATCATTGCACCCTGTTATCTGTGTTCTACTTTATTTGGAGCTGGAAGGAAAACAAACAAGGCACATCGTTATTTTACATCTGTTTCAGCAAGCACTCTCTGCGCTGTAAATATCCCCATTCCTCTTCACACAACCTAAGTGCCTCACTGCGAATATAGCTGTATATAACAAAATGAAAAGCAACGTATTTGTAGTTTACACTAGTCAGAGGGAGAGAAGGGAGATGTGTTGTTCTCCTGCTGATCTCTATGCTTTTCAAATGATGAGAATCAAAGAACAGTGATTATGGGAAGGAAAGTTGCAAATGTAAGAGATGCCAAAATAAAAAGTGTGTTAATATGACTGCTGTGCAGGATGACAGGAATATGGGGGAACAAAATTCTTGTATAGAATTCCAACATGGAATGTTGGAGTATTCAATAGAATCAGCCACTGTGTGTGTGTGTATGTATGTATGTATGTGTGTATATATATATATATATATATATAATTTATTTTTTATTTTTTATAATAATAATATTATCTACACTTGAGTAAATTTATTGTTTTTTATATTTTCATTATAAGAGTTATTTAATTTTAATTAGTAGTTTAATTATTAGTGATTTAGTAGTTTAATTTTAATTAGTGTCATTTTATTTGGCAATTGTTTTATAATAACATTTATTGAGCTTAGAAATGTTTGTTAACTTCAGTTTTAGTTATTTTAGGATATAGTATTCTTTTATGAAACTTATTTCAGTTAAATTTTTTTATTTCACCTATCTTAAGTTTATTTTAAATATTGAAAGTTATTTTTATAGTTACCAATAACAAAATTAATTCAGTGGAAGTGTTTGCGTTCTAATTGGATATTTGTCCATCTTCATGTATGCATAAAAATATTTGTGTATTCGGATTTACTTTCAAAGGAGAAAATATTTTTCAACATTTATTTACCTAACAAAAAGGTTTGATTGATGTTTATTCAGAATAAACGTGAACAATACATCCAGGCAAACAGCCTTTCAGGGCATAAACTACACACTGAGTGGAAATTAAGTTGTTACTTTTTTAGTGTACTTATTCTAAAGCTTTTAAAAAGTCCATATCATGTAGTATTTATGTTTCTTTTAGTATTTACATTTCCATGAATAATTAATGAATTCCAAGTATAAATGTATGTTTATAAGGCTCTTGAGGATGTTGTCTGGATTACAGTGAACACTGTATATAAACGTGTCAATATCTGGACTCAAGTCTCGATGAATTACTGTCATTATACAGAGTCTCTTGTAAACAGTTGCCGTAACCTTGTTTCCAATCGGCGAGCTGTACAGCGGCCAATATTATCTGCACCTGATCCGCCCCCTACCCGTCTAATGCCAAACTGATAACCGAACAGAGCAAGAAATTTCCGAACGGACCAAAAAAAGAGCGTCAGGCGTGAAATACAGAATAAAAAAAAAATAAATTAGCCTGTGCGAGTCTGCCTCTTATCAGCCTGCTGTGTCCCTCCCCTCCGCACCGCCGACCTCGCCGTGACAAATTTGATTGGCCGGGATAGAGGGAGAGTGGCAGCTGATAACGGGGTGAAAGTGTAGCAATGGTCTGATGCAGAATGAGGATAAGAGAAGCACGATTACGGCAGCAGGTGTCTTGTATTAAGCTACACGCACACACACACACACACACACACGCTTATGGAGCCTGTAAATGGTCAGAGTCTAATCTTGGCATGTACAGATCTGTGTCGGCTCTTAACACAGTTGTAATCACCACACCTCCACCACAGGCTGCCTCAAATGCCTTGATAACAGAGACTAGAGAAAGGCACAGTACTGCATTTTTTTTCAGCTTGGTTCCTGTTTCCTTTGCTCTAAGTGAGAACATAAATAATAATAAAATTAATAATAATATTGTATTATTTTTATTATGCCTTATATATATATTTTTATATATATATTTAAATATAATATAATATAATAAATATAATAAATATATAATAAATATATTATATATTTAAATATATATATATTTTTTAATTAAATTTTTCTTGATAAAATACTCGAATACTCGATTGGTTGTTGCATTCAGTTTGCTAAAAGGAGTCTATATATATATATATATATATATATATATATATATATAATTTTTTTAGAATCTCATATATATCAATCTATTTATTATTATTATTATAAATAATTATTATAAATGACAATAGCTGACTGTTGTCATTATTATTATTATTATTATTATTATTATGTCTCTGATATACAGTAGATGATTATTGTATTCCAAACCTTTTTTTATTTTATTTTTATTTTATTCATATCAATTTGTTGTTATTATTTTTACAGTTATTTACAAAAATATTTACAAAAACAAGTATGTCTGTGATCCAAATTTTTGTTGTATTCAGTTTGCAAAAATCGTTTAAAAATAGTTGTTAGAATTCTTGTTATTATTATTATTACTATTAGTATAATAGTAATAGTAATAGTCTCCAATTCAAAGGTTGTTTAAAAATATTTCTTAGAATTTATGTTTAATTCATGTTCAGTTATTATTATGTGTCCAATTCAATTGTTGTTTTTGTGTTCAGTTTGCAAAAAGTTTAAATAAAATAAAATAAAAAACTGTAGCTTTACAATTTTTTTTTTCTGTTTACAGAAAAAAAAGTATTTAGAAATATTTGGTTTATCATTTCTTGAATGAATACATAGTATCCTATTATTAAGCTAACAGCAGGTTATTCTAAACTTTTTTTTAGGCATTATAGCCTAGTTAACAATATAGTTCATTACAGTCCACAAAAGAGTTCAGTCATCATACTCTGATTACTATATAGCTGTAGAAAATAACGGGGCAGTTACGATGTCCATTTGTCATCACAAATAAAACATTCAGCCGTGATGTTTGCTTCAGTGGAAAATGACTTGAAGTGCAGCGCGAATAGGCCAACGTCAGTGCTGAGAGTCAGAGAGATTACCGCTGTCAATCTCTGTCCTTTACAGAAAGAAAATGGAGAGTAATTCCTATACAAAATGTCTTTTTCCACTCTTTTTTGTAATGCCAGGCTTGCCAACCTGCTGTTAAGGCCTGTGGGTCAGACCCCATGGAGAGGGCCATTGTATGAGGCCATTGAACGGTACCCGAGAGAGGCAGGGGAGGGGAGGGAATGACTAGCGGGCATTGTGCTTGCTGAGAAAAACTGACGACTATATAATTAGGCGCAGAATGCCGCCCTCCCTCCCCACCAACATTCGTCTTGTGCTTCCATTCATTTCTTCTCTTTGTCTTTCTCGCCCGCACTCTTTTCCGTCAGAGTGTGTGCTAATTAAGCATTGCTATTAGACAGCATGTAATTGGCTTGAGAAATAATGACAAGCAAGTTTATTTACAAGGCAATTAGAATAAAGGGAGCCTTTGAACTGATAATAATCATTTATGACCAGGAGTGAGAGATGAGAGAGAGTGAAATGAATTGTGGCCTTAACTACTTCATATGTAACATTTAGTCAAATCTGTAATAGTTTTAATTGTTTTAATATAAGTGTATATATATATATATATATATATATATGTACTATTGAAGTACAATTGTTTATTTTTTTACAAAGTTTTTTTTTTATTTTTATTGAGGATGCCAAACTAATTTTTTACAGTTTTTTTAATGTTTTATTTTGTAAAATCTTTAATATTTTAATTGTGTTCATGCAAATGTGTGCATGTATTTTTATGTATTATTTATGTATAAATATTTAATGTAAATATTAAATATACTTATGGAATATTGTATAAATAATAAATATAAATATAAACAGTACACACATGTATATAAACAAACAATAATATTTTGGTTGCGATTAATCACTATTAATCATCGCAAAATAAATATTTACACATTTATTTTTATTTAATTTTGATGTGCCAGATTCTCCAAAACTTTCCGTGGCCCATGTAATGCTATTAAACTAGACATGGCTTTTGTTTATTTACTATGCAAACCTCATACACCCTGCTGACTTTTCTCATCCTGCCTTTTCTGTTGTACCATGTATTTGCGGCTGCAGGAAACAGCATTTCCCGACGAGCTGTCTTTGTTTAATAGAAAGATTGAGCTTCATCGGAGTAGACAAGAAGGCTTTGTCAACTTTTCCTCTCCGCTCCCGTTCCCTTGTTACATTAGTGCGCTCAATGTCAAGTTTGTCAGCCGAGACACAAAGACCCGCTGCGTGTGGGTGATAGAGGAGTAACTACAGAAGAACGGCAGTTTAATCATGCCTCCGTCCTCCAACCTGGCCAGGCTCGGGATGGGATGGAATGGTGAGGAATGCTGGTGCTCTTGGCCGCCTCTGCCCTTCATTTCTGGAGGGGACAGATGGAGCGGGCGTATTAAGGCGCCCCAGGGCGACCCCGGGTGCACGTCGGTAGGCCAGGTTCAGCGGGAGCAGGTGGGCATCTGTTCTGCGTCCGTAATCGGGCCCAGCCACATGACTCTTAGGCTGTGCGTTTGGCCTGCCCGGGCATTTGGACTCGCTTGATCTCCAGGGGCTTTGATGGCTTTGACCCCACACCCAAATTGTGCAAGTTGGGTGGATCCCCTAACTTAGAGGAGAGGTCAGGTTTGGGTGAAGGCTGGAAAGTAAACCGTTCTTGCCCACTAACCAGACTAACCAGAAATAGATTTGAGCATATGCCATGCAGAGGCAATTTAGTACAATGGCTTATAATGTCAAGCCGAGCAGCTACACCGTGAATTAAGTTATGTGGGTGCATTGGGAATCTGTAAGTGTGTTTGTGCAAGTATATGTGTACATGGGTACCGCAAATTGCATTTTCTTACGTCTGTATGTCTGTGCATGGGCAACAGTGCGCCCTGGCCAATATTAAAAAAGTGAAAAGGAATCAGAAGCATCCCAACATTAACAAGACCTTGATTCACAATTTTCAGCCTTAGAGGTAAACTACCCTGGACAGCAGCTGCCGTATAAAGGTACTGATAGCGATTCATAGGCTCTGGCTTTAAATATTGAGCAGGCTTGGCGCTGAAAAGCAAGCCTCGGTAAATATGATTGGCAGAGGTGTTTTCAAAGCTGGGCTAATTCCATTAAGCTATTGATCTCCCATCGCTCCTCGCTGCCGCCCCTCTCTCTGCCTGCCTGCCCAACCGACCAGTGTTTACTCCGGCAAGAGCAGCAGACTAAGCACCGCCTCCGGACCCTGTTGGATCTTTCATGATGGATATTAAGTTCTCTGAAAAAGAAATCTTGGTGTGTAATGCCGGTGTGGAGTCAGTAAACAGCTGCAAGATTTAGCCGACTTCATAAAATATATAGATATATTTGTAAAAGGCATATGGAATGGGTAGATACTGTTGATGGATGGATGGATAGATAGAATGATGGTTGGATCGATAGTTGGACAGATAGATAGTCGGAAAGTTAGACAGACAAATAGATGGACATATGGATGGATGGATGAACAGACAGGAAGATAGATTGTCTAAAAGATAGTCGGATAGACAGTTTGATTAAAAAGTTGGATGAATAGACAGATGGGTGGATGGATAGAATAATGGTCAGATAGATAAATAGTCTGATGGATAGACAAAGGCTGATAGACAAAGACAGACAGATGGATGAATAAACAGACAGGAAGATAGATAGTCTGAAAGTTAGTTGGATAGACGGATGGATGAATACAAGGATGGTTAGATAAGTAGTCGGATGGATAGACATAGGCAGGTAGAGAGATGGATTGATAGATAGATAGATAGATAGATAGATAGATAGATAGATAGATAGATTGATGAATAGACATACATATAGGTGTTGGATAAATGGATAGACTGACAGACAGATTGACGGATAGATAGAATGATTGCAGGTTGTGTTAGTAGTCAATCTCCAGATCAAACATGTAGGTTAATACTAATGTCACGCTCGCCTGCACTCATACATCACATGCAAGAGTACACACGCTTTCTCCCAGCCATCATCATTTGCGGCACTCTGGCATTTTATCCTGATTGCACTTACATCAGTAATAGTGTGTACATGACCCTCCGTTCTCACGGGGGAGACTTCATTACATAAAAAAGAAATTAATAATAAGGAAAAAAGAATGAAAAAGCTTGTCTTGCACTCTCTGCTTTAACTTTCAGTTTGATGTGCAAGAGATCTAGGCGACTGGCCACGTGTAACAAGAAGGCATTGGGATTCATAGTATGTTTTCTAAGTAAATACTGCTGGAGAAATTGAAAAGATAGGCAGATAGTGACTTTTAGTGATGATTATGATCTTAGATAGGCCTGTGTTTTACTTTATTACGATTCCGACTTGTCAGGAGACTTTAGTTTAGCACTTTTTTGTTCCTTAGACAAGCACATTTGACATCTTAAAGTTGAAACGTGTCATTTTTGCCACTGATTTCCCACTGATGTTTTCTTCCACTGCTTGGACAATCAGATCAAAGCTATATCTTGTCCTCAACATAATTTTCCTCAACAGTGGATAGACAGACAGACAGATGGATGGATGGATATATAGATAGAGATTCAGATGGATATATATAGAGAAAGAAAAACATATGGATACAGACAGATGGTTGGATAGACAGCCAAATGGGTGAAAAGACAGGTAGATATAGATATACAGACAGACAGAAGGAGGGATGGATATATAGGTAGACAGACAGATGGATGGATGGATATATAGACAGGCAGATAGATGAATATATAGACAGACATACAGACAGATGGATGGATATATAGACAGACAGAAAGATGGATGAATGTAGACAAACAGACAGATGGATGAATATATAGATAGACAGACAGACAGACGGATGGATATTTAGACAGACAGACAGATGGATGGATATATAGACAGACAGACAGACGGATGGATGGATATATAGACAGACAGACAGATGGATGTATATATAGACAGACAGACAGACGGATGGATGGATATATAGATAGACGGACAGACAGACGGATGGATATTTAGACAGACAGACAGACAGATGGATATATAGACAAACAGACAGATGGATGGATATATAGACAGACAGACAGACAGATGGATGGATATATAGACAGACAGACAAACAGATGGATATTTAGACAGACAGAAAGATGGATGAATGTAGACAAACAGACAGATGGAT
>JAUMHI010000068.1:6473451-6486394 GCA_032359435.1 Enteromius unitaeniatus | reverse complement strand
GATGGATATATAGACAGACAGAGAGATGAATATATAGACAGACAGACAGGTGGATGGGTATATAGACAGACAGACAGGTGGATGGATATATAGACAGACAGACAGATAGATGAATATATAGACAGACAGACAGACAGACAGATAGATGGATATATAGACAGACAGATGGATGGATATATAGACAGACAGACAGACGGATGGATATATAGACAGACAGAGAGATGAATATATAGACAGACAGACAGGTGGATGGGTATATAGACAGACAGACAGACACGCGGATGAATATATAGACTGACAGACAGGTGGATGGGTATATAGACAGACAGACAGATGGATATATAGACAGACAGACAGACACACGGATGGACAGACAGACAGATGGATGGGTATATATACAGATGGATATATAGACAGACAGACAGAAGGTTTATGTAAATAGGTGATTGTATAGACAGACATGTCTGACATGATATGATTGGTGCTGATAGCCTAGTGTATAATGTGCTGGTGTATAATTCTGTTTTGTTACGGGCGTCCCGAGTTCAAATCCTAGCTTGAGGACCTTTCCTGATCCCTCCTACTTCACTACCTGTCTACTCTACACTGTCCTAATGAAGGCAAAATGATGAACTGAGAATGAAGTTGGATAGATAGACTTATAGATAGAAAAATGCAGACGTTTAGATGGACAGACAATAGCATTAGTTCACACTGATTTGAAGTCTATTGGTTGGACAAACAGATCCAAAGCTGATGTACGTCTTGTCCTGCCTGTCAATGTCCTCAACAACAGTGCATTTCCTTTGCGTTTTCCAGCAAAGGTAACGAAGCGAACAAAGGGTCTCCGCCACTGCTCTTAAACTGGAGCCCAGCTCGTCAGCAGTTTAACGGCTGATTGATGACACAGAAGTGAGGATGATTGTGGGACGTGCCAGCTCCGAGTGACAAGCAATTACTCACTTGATGTAATGAAAACCTTAACACCAATCATTGAGGCCTTTACACCGTGCTAATGCCGTATGCAATATTATACATTCTCTCCCATCAACCGCCGCATCCCGCGGGTGTCGGTTTAGACGTTTGCTAAATAACATCATTTGTAATAGGCAAAGCGAGAGAGCGCGTGAGACGAGAATGCTGTACAGGTTTTTAGGGCACAACACACTAGAGGAAGCTCAGAGAGTCTAACGGATAGTGCTGTTTAATGTGCGAATTTGAGAGTGTGGAAAGCGCTG
Organism: Enteromius unitaeniatus; assembly: GCA_032359435.1. Lineage (NCBI taxonomy): Eukaryota > Metazoa > Chordata > Actinopteri > Cypriniformes > Cyprinidae > Enteromius > Enteromius unitaeniatus. The sequence continues at coordinate 6,485,156 of JAUMHI010000068.1, read as the reverse complement.
GGTCAGTCTGAAATCAAACGGGAACGCTGCGAATTGGATTTCCAGAAGCATAACTGGGCCGTAATTGTCAGTTATTTAACAACACTACAACCCTAACAAAAACTAGCAAAGCTACTTAAACAAGCTTGATCTGCTGTAGCATGTCACTACCTACCTATTTCTGTGTTTTATTTTATTATTATTTATTATGAAATATGTATAAACTTTTATAAAATTTGCTGCACTAATATCATGGTACTGGAAAATCATCATCATTATTATTAATAATAATAATAACTGAGCTATTTTTGAACAAGGCTGCAATCATATCACAGTACTGAAAATTACCAACAACGATATTATTATTGCTGTTATTGTCATTTTATTATTTTTAAGTTATTTCAAACAAATCTGCAATATTACCACTGTACTGAAAATTAACAAGAAAATGTATTATTAGTAGTAGTAGTAGTAGTAGCAATAATAATAGTAGCAATCTATTATTTACTAATATTAAATATATAATTTACCATTTTGTTCAGCTATATAAAATATCTAAACTAATATCACAGTACATAATACAAACAAAACAGCCAATTGATTATTTTATTAATAACATTCATTTAAATGTATTCAATATAATAATAATAATTATTATTATTATTATCTTTTATATCTATTATTATCTTAATCAGATAAATGTACACCTCTCACTGTTTTAGGTGGCATCATTTTTGAATTTCACAGAAAATATACATTTACAGCGTGTACAGTTAATAAACTAGAACATCATTCAACTAAATATTCCTCTACTAAAAAAACAAAACGGAATCTGTAAATTACTACTGTGAATCTGTTCTTTTACATGAACCACCCCAATGAGTTCCCAGGCTTTGTGAAAAAAAAAAAGAGTGTTTGAATATGTCCACTTGTCATTGAGTAGTAAAGTAGGTATTAACAACTAAAACAAACATAACAGTAGGTGGCTGTTCTAAAAAGCTCTTTTTATTGTTTAATTATGAACTTTTTCAGATTTACAGCAGCACTAATATTAAAAAGTAAAGTTCTCAGCTAGTTACTCCTTTACTAACACTCCTTTTCTCGGATGTAGCGTAACCTAGTGTTGGACGTCTACAGCCATATTTAGTCTGCAGTGTTACATCTTGAAGGTTATATTTCCTTTACATCAGAGTCAGTAACGCCTGCTTATCATCAAAATATTTGCGTTGGTCTCAGCCAGAGCTAATAAGCAGCGGAATCAGGCCTGTGTCAAACGCACGCTCTCGGTTGGCTTATGGGTTGCCATGGAAACAGAGACTTAATTACCGCTGCTATCCGTGGCCTCTTTTGATGGAGCTTGGTCTGGCCGCGGCTCCCGCACGCTGAACTCCGTGGGGCGAGATTGCAAGCTCGGGCTCTCGCCACTTGCGCAATACACTGCAATTAACGCATGCTCCTCCCGTTTACGCAAATCACTGTAATTATTCTCCGTTTAGATGCGCTTATTTCCAACAGGTGCTATTTGAATACAAAGCTCCTTGTGACCCGGGGGATATACACAATATTTGAGTTATTGGGCAGAGTTGCTTTTTTCCCCCTCAATTTTACCTAATTTTTTTAAAATCAAGAAACGTAGCCAAACTGCTTGGAATATACTTAAATGGAATATGGGTGAGTGGGGCAAGTTGTCACACTTTATTCTAGTGAATATTTAGTCAGGGTTGGTTTATTTTTGAAAGTCAGTTTTGGTTTAGACACAATCCTTACAGTCTTGGATACAGACTACACATTGAAAATGTTTTGCCACTATTCCCAGTTACAGTTAGTGAAGAATTCAACTTTTTTAAATTTAATTTTAATGTCTCAATAGTAGTTATAGTTATAGCTGGTATTAGATTAGTTTTCAATAAAAAAGTTTATTCTTTTGAAGTTTTTTTTGTTTTTTTTTATTGGATGTTTGAAATTAAAATTCACACACACACTCACAAAAAATACATGTACATACACATATATAGTAAGTGTATAATTTCTATAATTGTACCTCAAATTTAAAAATAATAATTCATATTATTATTCATATTATTAATTGATATTAAGATATGAATAAGATATTAATGATGTATTATTTTTGCAATAATAATATTATTAAATTAAATCATTATTATTATTATTAATTATAATTGTGTAACAAAAAGTATTTGAATTCATTAGAGATTAATTTGAATTTAGTTTTTTAACAGATATTATTATTATTATAAATGTATTATTTTCTAACATTATAAATTATTGATCAAATATAAAAAAAAGCCACACTAATATTACAGTACATAATTATAATAATAAATGTTGTTGTTTGTTTATTATTATAAATAACCCTATAAAATGTTTAAATTGAATCACTTTTTTTTTTACATTTTAAAAAGAGTTCTTATTTAAGAAAGTTCTGAATTAGATGATTGACATTGATGTTATTATTATAGTTGGTGTTGTATTTTGTTTTGTTTTATTATGTATTTATTATGTAATTTAGTTTTTTTCACGTAAATATGACACTAAATAGTTCACAAACTAGAATAAACATATTTTACTGTAACATTTTAACAGCCAAAACATTTCTTTATTTTTATTTAAGCCTTTTAAACGTGATGTTGGAAATCAACATTCAAAACCGCTGCTACAGAAAAGAAAAAACAAAGGACTTTTGACTCTGAAGCTGGAGATGTAGTGCTTGTGACATCTTGCACCCCAAACCTAAAAAAGCCAATCGATAACTTTAATTAGGATGAGGAATGATAAAACTTTGCTCTTGTCTCTGTGATTTTAGTTTCTGCTGAGCCATCTGCGCAGGGTTGCGTTGGGCTTTTTATAGTCTCTCACCTGTCATGCCATCAGTGTGTAGAAAAACAGGGATTTTCACTGGTATGTAAATTGGGGAACGATAAAAAATAACAGCTTTCAGAGATGAGGAACTTTTTGCAGATTTGGGTCCCTAGAGACCGTACTCTTCAATGAAAGAAAAGCATGTCGGGAGAGACTTTGTGCCATACTGTATGTAAAATGAAAGGTGCATGAGATGTTTCGCAGCATATGGAACACAAAGCTCACGTATGAGTATTCCTCACAAATATAGTCAAATTGTAATGCTATGTGTTGAAAGCATGTGAAATTGTCAAAACAAATTTTTATTAATCAACATTTTGAACATTCAATGTAAGAAAATCTTATTCAATGTAAGAAAATATTATATCATCATAAACGTTTTATTTATTAGTATTAATATATATTTATTATGACATGTTAATTTATATATATATACACAGTTTTAACTTAATTAATTCATTAATATTAGTTTTATTATTTTTACTGGGGAATATATTTAAAATACAAACAAAATAAAACGACTGACTTTTTATGGTTTTTTTATGTTTATATGTATTTATTGTTGTAATACATATATGTATTTAAATGTGAACTTTTCTGTAATATGTATTTTTTCTTTGTTACAATTGTATATTTTATTTTCTAAAATAGAAAATTAAGAGGAAATTCTTATCTTATCTTTTGTATTATTATTATTATTATTATATTTTTATATTTTTCTTCTTTTATCTCTTGGGTGCTTTTGTTTGGTTTAACAATCCATAGCTTTTTCTAGAATCCAGAGAGATGCCAATGACATTTGACGGGTCAGGAACATTTTAAAAGGGCTTTTGCTGATTTTGTATTTACTAGACTCCTTGCTTTCTATCTAATACAGGAAAATCAACTTATTCCTGCAGAGCGTGATCAATAGGCTGATAAGCGTATCGATGGCTGAGTGTTTTCTTGGAGTTTCCTTCCCCACAGGCTGCCGTGAGCCTGATGGAGCCTCGCTGTCGTCCGAGTCTCAGAGTCTCCGAGGCCCAGAATAGCTGCCGTCTCCTTCCTTCTGTCTTTTTTCCCTTCCCGCTCTCCGAGCGCACTCAGTCTGACATGGATGTCTCGCTCAAAATTTAATGCTGTTTGTTTTATATTCTTGACTCATTTCCCTATATAAAAATTTATGATGACATTCTCTAGGTTCCATAAAGTATTCATAAATGTCATTACTAATATCTTTCATAGATCATTTAAATTGATCCTTCTGTCTGCTGTTATCCCCAGTCGCTCCACTCGGATCTGTCAGATAGAGAAGGAGAGAGATGTGGAAGAGTGTTTAGGTGTGTGTGTGTTTATTTGGGTGTGTTTACACACACACACACACACACACACGTGCAGCAGGGGGTCGAGCGTTTGCGTGTCAGCAAGGTGTCACTTCACGAAGCATCACATAAGACTTCTATCCCTCCGCTCCTGCCTGTCAAAACAGTTACTTATCACTCCCTCTCATCCCTCGCTTCCACTCCTTTCTTTTTATATCCCTTCGTTTTTTCTTCCACTTCCACTCTTCCACACCATTTGAATTTAAAATCACGTTATTGTTATTATTGGTTTTTAATTAAAGTAAAAAATGTGTGTGTTTTAAAACTTATTTGCAAAAAGAATAAATAAATAAAAAAGATAAAATCTAATACTGTACCTATAAAATGGCATTTCAACCAAAGTTTGTCTAACTTTTATTACAATAACATGGTTATTCTAAAAAAATAAAGCTGTGCATTTCAAATCTTAATTGCAAAAAAAATATGCAAATTCAAATTAGAACAATTAATTAAAACACAGATTCACCATTTACATTGCTTACATTTAATACCCTATTATTGTAGCAAGCGTAAAGAAACAAACAAATGAAGAAATAAATAATCTTTAAAAATACTCTGATAATGACATTCCAACCGAAGTTTGTCCAACTTTTATTAAAATAACATGGTTATTATTCATTACTATTATTACTGCATGCACTTGTTGCAATTACAATTACACTGACATTTTAAAAGGTGTTAATTTTTATGGCTAAAGTTTATACAAGCTGAGCAGGCTTGATTAAGACTGACTGCGGTAACACTAATTACAGGTGATCCTGATGGCCTTGATTTGGTGCTTGCTCCTGTGGACAATGGGCCGTTTTTTTAAACGTGTCTTTCGGAATGAAAAAGCCCATTGTCTTTCCTGCAAGCCTGAGACAAAAGTGAGGGATAGAGACAGAGTGAGAAAGAGAAAAGACACTGTAAGAGGGCCTGATGCGATTACCAAGGCCACTGATTGAAGTGGAGACCCAAATTATCTTGCGAGTGATTGGGCTTTGTCTTGAACTCTTGAGTGCTCCTGTCTATGATTAAAATGTTAGAGGTGTGTGTGTGTGTGTGTGTGTGAATCCTTATTTGTGTGAAGAGTGTGTATTCTTATTTTTTGAGCGGAGGATAAATATTAAATTGCTTGAAGAGACAAGACAAAGGACAAAAATGGCCCCAAATATTCGCATAACCATTGAGAGGTCAGGATTGATGGGAAAGACTTAAGTGTTTTTCTTTTTGTTTTACTGTGAAACAATCCTAAACTAACTTAGTTTGCCAAAAATTAACTTTTTCAAACCCACATTTCATGTGCAAACCACAAATAGCGTCAGTACGACGAAAATCGTGGGTAGAAATGTTGCATTTGCGAATAGAATTTTTTTATTCTTTTCAGTGAATCTTTTGATTCATTTCACTAACCCGGTCTGAATTATTCATTAAGAAATCTAGAAGTGTGGTCAGATCCACAAGATCTGAAACGGTACATGAATTGACAGATTGCCCCATGCAGATTTCGCAATTTAGGTGCAAATTTGTGAAATTTCCATGAAACGTTAAAATGGTGAATACATTTCAACATGAAGATTCCAAATAGAGCATAAGTTGTAGGCAGCACTTTTAAGATATTTTTAATGATACTTTATTGTCTTTTTTGGTCCTATTTTAAGCTACAGTCTCCATTCAGGTCCACAGAGACAATCTCTGAAGCATTAATTCAACCCAAAATTAATGTTGTCATCATGTTGTTCGCTCTCATGCTTCAAATCAATATGACTTTCTTTCTTCTGCAAACCGCAAATATAGAAATTGTGACAAATGGAATCTACAGTTGTAGGGAGTGAGGACTGAAGCCATTCAAAAGAAACATTTTGGTAGATGTCCAATGTGTAAGCGAAATTTTCTTTTGAAATCTTTGCAGTGAAACATTTGATTCAGTTCACAAACCTAAATGATTCGTTAATGAATCTAAACTAGTAATTAACATTTACCGTTGTTTGGTGAATCTTTACAGACGAAATCCAGTCATTTCTGAGATTCGTAAAATGTTTAGTTAATTTTGCTAATGTGACACCTTAAAGGCCTTTTCATGCTGAGAACCGTAACTATATTAACGTCCAACGATATATTCAGTGATATCAATGATATTTTTAAATTGTCGAGCTTGTTACAGCAGGATTGATTCTGATTGGCTGTCAATGTTTTATCGTTCATCAGCTGGGAAAATTAGTTCTGAAAATGATTTCAACAATATCGCTTGTCTGTGCCTTTATAGTTATATAACTGTGGTGTGAACTCTGCTGTTCTTTAATATTGAGAATGATTTTTTGAACTATCTTCATCATCATCTTCATAGTTATTGTTCTTGGAGTGAATGGGCCCTGCTGTGATCTGATTGTTGATGGTCTGATCTTGACAGGTCAGATCTCATTGGAGGAAAGTTTCTTAACAAATTTTGCTGTACATTTCAAACCTTGAGATGCAGAAGCATACAGACATTTTTATGATGTTTTATATTTATCTTCTTTAAAAGCTTGAAACGTCAGTCCCTGTTCATGGAAAGTACTTACCAGCACATAATACGAAATGTCTAATTTTGTACCCAACAGAAAACTAAACCTACAAGTGTTTGGAACGACACGAGGGTGTGTAAATGACAACCGAGTTCTCATTTTTTGGACAAACTAATCCTTTAGAATAAGCTTTTCCAGCGTCTGCTCTTGCTCGCACACTTTCTGCTCGTCTCATGTGAAGGTTTCCAGAGGCATCACGTCGCCAATAGCAGCTTCATCCTCCCCCTCTTGCGTCAGCCCTCTTCAAACATCTGACGCTCCGCGCTCATCCTCTGACGCCCGTTTGCGCACAGCTGAAATCAGCTCATGTTCCAATGCCCCTGAGTCTTATTTTCTCACCCCCCCTCCTCCCAAGCTTTACTTCCTCCACTCTTCGGAAAAAAATAGAAAACGCTTGTTTGTTTATCATTCCAGCACACTCTCGCTCCGGGCCTGGCACGTTGCAGCACGTTGGAGTTGAGTGAAGCGCTGTTGGTTAAACCCTTTATTTTTTCGGTAAGCTCGTCCCTGTTGCCACTCCCTTGCATTTCCCAGTCGAGGCTCTTTGAGAGCTGTCCGGTGCTGAAACGCAAACTCTGCTTCATTCTTTTTATTATTCTAAGGTGGTTTGTGTAATTTTGTACTGTGTTGAAATACTTTTTTTGTGTCCCAGCCTAATATGCAGAGATAACTTTAAATAAGCCCTTTCTTGCTTGATTCCCTGAAAGATTGTAAAGGTTGTGGCTTTGTGATGTTTTCAGAATTGTTGTTTGTTTCAACATCTCAACCAGCCTAACAGAACAACACCAGCTTAACCAGTAGAGCGTGTTGGGGGTGGTGTTTAGCCAACCAGTGCCGGACGTCACAAGAGTTTTGGGAAGAATGCAGATTATTGTGCACCTCATATGAATAAATACAGGCCACTGTCCAGTGCTGAAACACATCTAACTTGATTCATGTGAAATCATTTGTAAAAGTTTGACCAATTTGTTTCTTTTTAATGATATTCAAATAAATGTATTATATTTTATTCAAATTTATTCTCTGTTAATATATAAGACAGACTGAAATATTTATGTTATATATATATATATATATATATATATAAATAATAATAAAAAAAATATATATATATTATCTGTAAATATAATATTATTACATAATATATAATATTATATAATAAACACATTGTGTACATACATTTTTTTGTTTTGTATTGTTGTTGTTGTTGTACAACAAATGTATTTATGTACACATAATGTTTATAATATTTTATAATATATAAATGTACTATATTATATATTTACAATTTTATGATACCTGTAATATTTTTTAACACATCATAAAAATATTAGAGTTTATTTATTTCTTTTTTTCTTGTTTATTTACTTGTTTATTTGCTTGCTTTATTTGATAAGATTTATACGTTAATTTTGTTTTTGTTGGGGGAAAAAAATCAGATGTTACTACTATTACTATTTTTTATTTGATGATTAATGTTTTTTTTTTGTATTGAAAAATTTGATTTTTTATATTTCAATTTTATAATAATACAAAAAATTTGTTAGTTGAAAAATGTTATAATACCAGTATTTCCACAGTCCACCATTCTTTTAATTCAATAACTTACTTAAAAAAAACTCTCTTTTTTTTTTTTTAACTCTTTTACAGTGTCTGTATTTTATGTATAAACGTCCCAGTGTATTACCCAGTCTTATACAATCTCCTCTCAGTTTCCATAACATTAAGCATGGGCGAGGGGTATGAAAATCATCTCTGGCGTGCATTATTTTCTGCACTGGTGGTGGGAGAGAGCGAGATTGAGCACCGAGACGCAAGCTGTGCGTTTTCTCCGCCTGGCGTGCCAAGTGTAGGTTGCCTTGGACGAGAGTATGGGGAGCTGGCTCTGTGCTGGAAGTATGGAAGCGTTTGAAGGAGGTGAGAGAGAGCGCACAGCTTGACTCGGTCTAATGCAGATGGCCTCGGATGGTATGAACGCAGGCGGGTGGGTGGGGCTTATGTGGGTGGGAGGGTCAAATGAAATGTCCATGAATATTTATTGCTTCAAGTGCACCAAGTGAACCCGAGCACCCCTGGTTAGAGGTCAGGAGAGTAAGGCATCATTCGAAAGCACACACGCGCACGCAAGCTGTCTAATTTCATGTCATTCCAGTTTAGACTGTCTATTTGGAGTCCGTACATCAAACAGCTATCTGTTCCAGGGCTTACTGTGTTTCACGCTTAGATCTTTGCAACCAACAGAGGCATTGAATTTGGCATCTCTGAAAGAAATGCAAAATGATGTCACTGCCAGCATTACCAATGAGGATTCATCCACTGTGTAAATACCGTTATTTGCTCTGTGATTATGAAACGGTCTGCAAATGCTTTGAACTGTTTTGAGCTTAACACTCACCCCTTTTTTCTCTCTCTCTTTCTCTCTTTTCCATGTTTTCAACAAAATCACTCTCGTGTTCCTCAAATCAGGTAAGATGCATTTTTTAGTTTGCAATAGTGGATCTTTTTTGTCAGTGAAATGTTTAGTAGTGCATAGGTGGAAAGTTTTCTCTTTCAGGTCGACTACTGTTATAGTGGAGCAACAGTTTAAAGATAATCTTTCTCAGAAATCTTTTACACCGTTGACATCTCCTTGCATTTTAACGTCACAAATATTTGACGGTATCTCTATCGCCCCTATAGGTATGAAGGTTTGTTATCATTACGGTAACAGAACTGTCTTCAAGTATGTATGGTGTCGGATGTGTGGACCAAACATTTGTGTTTGCACTACACTACACGATGCATCTGAAATCGCATACTCTCTGAGTTGGTACTTCTTTTGAATAAGTACGTAGTTTGCGACCGACCATTAAAAAAAAACCAAACCAAAAAAAAACAGACATAATACATCCAATGCTTTGTCATTGTCACATGACTTAGGTTGTCAGGAGTGGGTCATATGGGTATTTTCCCCTACTGTTTTATGAATACTATAAATTTGCATACATTTTCCTTCGTTCCTTTCTTTTTTACTTCCCTCCTTCCTTCCTATCAGTTTCATCTGATATTACTGAGGTTTTACAATTCAACATTTTCCCTCATTAGTCAAGTTTGCCATTGATGTATAAATTAAACGTTACTCTAATTACTAAGCCACTAAACAGCTCCAACAAAAATGAAATTTCTGCCATCATTTACTCACTTTCATGTTGTTCCAATCCAGTATAACTTCCAAAAAGTACAAAAGCTATATACGTAACAATTGTGTATCATATCGGCACCTGGAAGCACAATTTTTTTTTTAAACGGATCTTAGAGTGGATTTATTTTGAAAACGACACCCTTGCATTTTTTTGTGTACAGCCAATTTATATATTTTGTGATGGCTTCAGTCAGACACTGCTACATCGCGTAACAGCAAGAACAACATGAACAAACAAGAAACGATTTTAATTTTTAATTAACAAACAATAAATATAATAAGTGTATTGTTCCATGTTGTGTTTGTATACGTCGCACAAGGTTTATGCGCGTGTCTTCGTCTCCATTTTTAGTATCGTTGTGGCAGAATTACAGCGCCACTTACTGGTCTGGCATGTGTACTACACAGTACAAGTCTGTTTTGCATGTCTATGTCTTGAGACAATACCGTGTTTACTGCATTTTTTCTTTTAAAATAAAATAAAAATTTACATTTTTCTTTTACAATAAAAATTGTTGATGAGCCCTATGTCTCAAGTCATCTGAAGTCATATGATAATTTACTGACGAAGACTGATATTTAAGTCATTACATTATTAAGTATCCATTCACTTTCACTGAAAGGAAAAGAGCAGCTTGGACATTCAGGTAAACATCTATTTTTGAGTTTCGCTTAAATCTCAAAGTCATACTGGTTTCAGAAGACATGAGAGTAAGTAAATGATGACAGAATTTCCAATTTTATCTGAACTGTCCCTTTGAGGCTTGCTTTCCATAACCCTTTAACATTTGAACTTTTGGACCGATAGCCCAAAGGCAATTAGTAAAAGCAGTGAGAATGACAGTCAGGCTTTAGTTTACCTTAATCTGTGTCACTACCAATGCTTGGGGCTGTCCTTCCTATCTCTTTTTCTTGCCGTCTCACACACCGATGCACACACAGCGATCTACACACTCTCTCCTCTGCTGAACAATCAATATACTTGCACATTTGCAGTTTCTCTCTCTCTCTCGCTCTCCCTCTCTCTCTGTCTTTCTCTACCTCCCTTTATGTCCAGACACTTTAATAAAGGGCTCTCGGAGGGCTCTGGCCCAAACTACTGGCTGCATGCTTCTATTAATAAATGCCATTAAGCATCCGGCCCATAGGGGACTATTCATTGCAGAGATGAACTGCCCTGAAGTACAACAGCACACAGGCTCATTTCTACAGCTTCCCCATTACAGCAGAAGGCCGTGTCTACGGCAGACTTACGCTTGCTTCTGCCTGCCCTGGACGAACATGGCAAACACGCGGCAGAATTACAGCGGCCTCGCGGTCGATAGCCAAACAAGAGTTGTGATTACGGACGTGATGACAAGGAGAGAGAGCTGTCTGTTTCATTTCACCCTCTTGATCCTGACTGTCTTAAACTGTCGCCAACTGAAATCGCCTTTTCTCTTAAACCAAAGAAGAGTCAGGGTTTTACAAGAAGGCCAGGATTTGTCAGCAACAAATTAATAGTTTTGCCTACAATATATTTATTTTTTCTTATTATATTATGTGTGATATAGACATGCAAGTAATATATATATATAAAGTAACTTTCCAATACTATATATATATATAAGAAAGTTACTTTGTTAATGTAGTAGGTTACAGATAACATCTGTCTGTTTATCTATCTATCTATCTATGAGACTCTCTCTCTCTCTCTCTCTCTCTCTCTCTCTCTCTCTCTATATATATATATATATATGTGTGTGTGTGTGTGTGTGTGTG
>JAUMHI010000068.1:6428111-6461125 GCA_032359435.1 Enteromius unitaeniatus | reverse complement strand
GCTGAAAATTGAGAGTTTAATCTTGTCATTATACATTACTGACACTCTGTTCTCCAGTCTGATAATGTTCAGTGCTTCGACACAATCTATATTGTTAAAAGCTCTATATAAATAAAAGTGATTGATATTGATCCATAATAAGGCTTTCTCCAGTTAAAAAGATTCATTGTCAGGAGAGATATATGCACAGAATAAAACACAGTTTACAAGTCAAAAGAGTCTAAAAAGTCTAAATATGTGGGTGAAGTGGACGTTTTCACTGGAGAAAGCGTGTTTATGGATTCATATTTTGACCAGGAACAATTATTTGAAAGCCTTAATAATGGATTTGATTCTTACAAAAACACAGCATTTGGCTTCTTAAGATGTTAACTGATGAACTGGAGTATGTGGATTATTGTGATGTTTTTAATCAGCTTTTTATCATGAGCATCCATTGGTGAACATGTATTGCAATGCTATATGCTTTTCTGAATCTTTGTGCAGAAGAAACAAACTCATCTACAGGTCCTTAGATGACCTAGTAGAGTGAATAAACCTTCAACCTTCAACAAATTTTCGTTTTTATTACTCTTTTAAACTCTTCTTCCAGCCACTAGTTTTCTCTGGTAGCCTCGCCCACAATGAAACATGGCTGTTATTTTAAACATCAAATACTAGTAATTTGCTATGATTTGTCACGTTGCACAGCATTTGAGCTATGAGTGTGGACAAAAGCACTATTAGAAAAACTTAAATGTATATTGTAAATAAGCTTGAAGCACATTCATAATAAATCAAGAATGCTTTAGTGTGTTTTGCTGATGGTTATGGATACCAGAAGTTTTCTGCCGAGCATCCACCAGGTAACAACAAATCCAAGCAAATCGCAGAAATGTATTGCACTCTGACTCTGACCACTTTCTCATTCCAAAAGGATAAAGTCTTCATTAATGCAGACCAAAAGGAGATCCTTGAGCAGGTCGCGGAGAAGCTCAAATTGCAGTTGGTTGACACCATTCCCGCGCAGCCCATAAGTTCAAGTTTATTGACAAAGAGGTCCTCCAAAACAGATGAGATCCTCCAAGAACCGGCAGCTTTTGCAGAAGAGCCAGGTAAAGCCAGTGAGATGCATATAGGGCATCTGAAGACTGAAGAAACACCAGATGATGCTAAGGTTGCAGAAGATGAAAAAGCTAAGCCTGAGGATGCTGAAAAGGCCTTAGAAGAAGACAAAGAACGTTTTCAACTTGTTGAAAGCATAATATCTGAAAAAAAGTTGCAAGAATGTGAGAATGAGCCATATGTAACCAAACAACTGAGTGAAGAACCGAAGAAAGTTGAGGCTGATAGTGTGTCTTCAGATGTAAAATTTGCAGTTGATTCCATCGAGGTCTTATCTCATGTCGTGGGAGCTGAAGAGCAGTTGCTAGTTCCTGAAGAAATTGCTGATATTGTTGAGGAAACCATGATGGTCACTCAGGAGCAAGAAGGCCTTGATGCAGAAGAGTCGGAAAAACTTTCAGGGAACCCGTTTAAGGAGACATTGGCGGTTGCAGAAGAACCTTTAACAATGCCTGTGAAATCAGCACTGATTTCCGTAGAAGAAATCCCTCCTGCCACTTTTGAGATCATCCGAGCAGCTAATGGATCGGTGGCTGTAGATGAGGAAAGCTGGGAGATCATTGAGGAACCGGTGAACAGGCGTTCAGAAGAAGCTGCGCTCTCTAAAAGTAAATGTAATTCAGCAGATTCTTCTCAGTTGCTTTCCCAGCTGAGGTCAGCGTGCACTAGAGTTTTAGAAGATGCTTCATATGAGGCATTCAGTGTGGATGTGTGTGCTGATGAAAGCACTGTTCACATTAAGATTGAGCTCTGTCCGGAGGAGCTCACAGGTCTGAATCAGGTCAGTCACCACATCGACGCTCGCTCGAAGAGAAAGCCGCTGCATGGACAAACTCACCGCATGCCATTCATTCAAGATGCAAAGGCTCGAGCTCCTTTCTTCAAGATGCTGGTCATCAATTAACAAAAAAATTAACCTCAACTACCAGATGTGTTCTTGAAGATGGCATCCAAACATACTAAAATCAGAGCAACCCGTTCAGATTTCTTTCTTCTGTTTATTGTACACTACCAGTCAAAAGTTTGAAATAATGAATATATATGTTTTTGAAATAAGTCTCTAAAATACAATGCAAACAGTAATATTGTGATACATTCATACAATTTAAAATAACTGTTGTGTTTAAATATATATTTCATATTTCATTCTAATATGCTAATTTGGTGCTTAATGATTGTCAGTTTTTATTGGTGCTCAATTATTAATAATGGATGATTATCCATGCTGAAAATGACTTTTGCTGCCTAATATTTGTATTGAAACAAAAATACAGTATTTTAAGATTTTTTGATGATTATAAAGTTCACTGAAAAAACAATTATTTGAAATAAAAAAAAACTTTGTAACTTTAGAAATGTTTTTACTGTCAATGTTGATCATTTACAATTTTGTATGAATTTTTATGAATTAGTATTCATATTATTTAAAATGCCACTTACCCCAAACCTTTAAACAGTATTAATAAAACATTTGATGGTGTCCACAAAAATATTAAGCCACAAAACTTTTCAACATTGATAATAACAGGAAATTGCATCATATATATATATATATATATATATATACATGGAAAATAAGGAAATAATATATATCTTATTTTTATCAAACTTAAAAATATAATAATAATAATAATAATAATGATATATGTATTGTAATAATATTTCACAATAATTTTTTTGTATTGTATTGTATATTATATTGTAATAATATTTTACTAATAAAATGTTCCCCTTATCTTCCATATGGAAAATAAGGAAAAATATATAATAAAATTAAAAATAAAAACAAAATTATTTGATATAATATAACAAATCATTTCAATAAAATAATAATAATAATTATATATATATATATATATAGTAATAATATTTCACTATAATATTTAAAATAGAATAATAATAATAATAATATTTAATATAATATGAATAATCGTTTAAATCAAATAATAATAAAATACTGTATGCATTGTAATAATATTTCCCTATATACCTGTTTCACTGTTTTTACTATGTTTTGATTAAAAGAGGCTTCTTTCAAAAACATAGTTAATAATAACAAACATAGAATGTGAATATTAGTTATTCCACACATTTCACTTGTAGTTGTTTCACTGTCTCCGATGTCTTGTCTTTTTCTTGTGTATTTTACATTTGAATGAGATGCAAATAACATCTAACAACTAACGCAGAGCTCCTGTAACTGTACTCCAGTCATCACCAACCAGCTGTTGTGGAGTTACATCTGTCATATGTTCAACATAACTGATTTCCACTAAAATATAACAAGCAAACCACATACTGTACAATCTAAACATGACAGATTTCACCCTCAGATAAAGCACACGCAGACGTTAAGTCCAGCACATTGCTGAATATCAATGAGTGAGGGGGGGAAACAGGCGTTAATAAAAGGATGATTGTTGCCGCTGGCTCGAGTAGGCAGAGGCATGGATGGAATTGTGCCCCTATTTCAATGCATCTATTGCACATCAGCTGTAAGGGCTGTAACACATTCCCGAGGGCTAATGCTCTGGACTTGTCTATAGGATCCAGTGGACATACAGAGCAGCGCACAGCCTGAGCCAGAGCCGGAGCCGGAGGCTGAAGCTCTCGAACCCAGTCCTGTGGAAGAAATCAACCCGTCAGAGGAGGTCAAAGCAGCAGAAAAGACAGTTATGAACTTTTTCAAAACATTTGTAAGTACAATTTGAATGCTTTTGAATGCAGTCTTTCAAGTGACAGCCAGTTGCACTGAACTTAGTGGTGTGTTAAACTAAATATTATTGAGAAGCTTAATCAAATATTATTTGTAAGCGTAACAAATGTGCATTTGTCTGTAACAGAACAATCTTGGCTTGTTGTGCCAGACTACAATGATGCATTTTTACTCCATCATTGTGGTGTTTGTTACGCTGCATGTGTCTTTAATCTGTTAAACTCAATCCTTTGGACATGTCAGACTGTGGCAGGCTTTTGTTTGCTGCATAATGTGAGCTCACAAGGGAGGCCTGTGCGTTCGAAGTTGTGATAAAGCACGGGAAGGCCTACGCCATCTCCAGAGGACAAAGGCTGACTTAATAGCAGAAGCATGTTGGGTTCGGCCCCTGCCAGCGGGCTCTTTGTGTGCCTGAGGCAGAGCTAGCCCGGCCGAACTGTGTCTGGCTTTGACAGACGCCCATTATATTTTTGATATCTCAGTCTTGGATGGGTAGGCCCGGTCTGGGGACATGGAGTACCTGAAGGAGCGATATATGCTGAAACACGCCACGCTGATGGTGTTTCACAGTCACTCTAATGTTTACGTGTCTCCGTTCTCTTTTCTGCATGCCAAGGTCACTCCGACCAAAACAAGCAAAGAAGCTAAAGCCGCTCCAGATGCGTCAAAAGAACAGGTAATAAACACCGTGACTGTCACAGCATTACTCATTCAAATTTATGAGATATTATATTATAATAGTGTTTAATAATATGTAATATCATTTATTTATTTTTTATTTAAGGTTTTTATTTCTGCAGAAGATTGTTTTTAATAATTATTATAGGGCTGAATATTAAAGGAGTCCATAACATCTAGTCATTTTTGATATGTCTATTAATAATTTCATTCATTTATTCATTCATTACTTCATTTGTTCACCCAAGAGTTTAATAATAAAAGTATAAATAAATAAATATAAAATAAATAATTGATATATGAATGAATGCATGTAAGTTTATTTATACATATAATGAATAAATATAAGATAAATACAAATTTTCTTAATTTGTCAAGGTATTTATTTATGTGTAAGTTTTGGTAACACTTTAAATTTGAAGGGTCCAGAATAATGCATTAGTTAAGCATTAATTAACGGTTAATTTGTTCACAATTAAGCATTACTTAAAACACACAAAAACACACTAGTTATTAATGATCAAGCTAACATTTTAAGGCCCGAATTATGCATTAGTTAAGCATAAATAAACTAGTAATTTATGATTAACTTGTTCACAATTACGCATCAGTTAAGCATGAACATGGATATAACTGAACATATAGTATGATTATCTGAACATATAGTAAGGGCATATTAGCGTTATTTACAATTCATTGGTAATTTTAAAGACTCACATTTGTGCTATAAATAAACAAAAATAAGCTAGTAATTAATAATTAACTGAATGTACTGTAACTGCATTGTACCCATTATTATCAACTTATTAAAACACACACACACACACATACAATCTTTCTGCATGTATGTGCTTATTTTGTGACAAACACATGGGTCTTTTTATTGGCACTATATTAATGGTAGTTTAGCCTTAATTATCACTTGAATATCACTGTGACACATCCTCAGAGTCGGTAGGATCCATTTGCGAGCTTTTAATGGTAACACACAAACAGTACAATCACAATAAAGGGGTAATCCAAAGAGTGGTCAAAGTCCAGGCAAAAGTTCAGGGCAGGCAGCAAAAGGCAATAATCCAGATACACAGTCCAAGGTCGAATAACAAAAGGGAAACACAAGGGAAAAACGCTCGGTGATGTTCGCAGGGCAAAACAAAACTTCGCACTGACATAGCGCCAGTGCACCGCTTAAATACTCCCCGTTTTGGCGGGAGCGGCATGCGGAAGTGTCCAAGGTACGTGGGTAAAAGAGGTCCGGGTAGAAACTAGAATTCGGGCGAAGGTTCCCGCTGCAGCCTCTCGGAGAGCGCCACAGAGGCGCGGCTTATGACAGTGGGGCTATCATTTTTCGACCAATCAGTGGCAGATTTAAGAAACCAAATTACACACTTAAGCTTACTTTAGCCATTTGAAATAATTTACAGGCCATTTAGGTTTTTAAAGGAACTATTATGGCGACCTTATAAAATTGCAAAGGTTATGTGAGGCCTGTCTTACTCAAGTAACAAAAAACCTTTTCAGTTTATAAGAGCACCACAAATCATCAAACCTTGTATGAAATTCCTTTAGAGGCAGCCCACTATTACCTTGTATTCACTTTTATTTCTCTTTGAAAGCCTTTCACTGGGAACCTTTAAATGGTTCTACACATGCATGTAGGTGGACAGATATGTTTTATGAAAGAAACAGCATAGCAAAAGTTTTCTGACCCTTAGAAGAAATTTTTGTCAGCGTCAAAAGATCATTCAGTAAGAACTCACCACAGGTTGACATGAATACAACATACCGCATTCAGCCTGCTATCCGAAAATAAAGTTTAGCCAATTTGGTGTTTTTTTTTACTTTTATTTAAGGTTTACTTGTAGACGACATGAATTTAAAATGTGCCTTTGAAGTTTCATAAAAGTTCACTCAAAAATCTAATTTTGTTATTTCCTTAACCTCATGTCATTTTAATGAAACCTGGTATGACCTGTGTAAAAATGACAGGGAATCATTTCAAGGGGTACTTTAAGCCTTAATGGTCTGGATTAACAAAACGTGTAACTTTCAAGCTTCTAACTAAACTAAGTTAAAAGAATAGTTTAGCCAATTTAAATTACCCCATGATTTAAGGTCCTGGCACATAGTCCAACATGTTTGTATGCATTTTCAATCTGTTTTCTTTTTTCGCATTCGTCATCTTTTCCTTATTATATCCTTTCATATCAGCATGCTTGCTACGGATGGAAAAATGCAGAAAATCATGTATGTACAGGACCTTTCTTCTTCAGTTGAATGCAATCAATTGTATTATTAAATGTCCTATCTCTTCCTAACTTTACAATAGCAATGAATGAAGATGTGAGAGCGGCACTCCAGCGAATGATGTAGGACGTAGGTGTAAAAGTAGTGTATGTTTACAATTATTACAGTAATCTGCCGACAGCGCAAAAAATTGGTTAAAAAAACGTACAGATAATTAACGGATCTTCACCATTCAAACAGATAACATGAAATTAAAATCGTTTTATTATTATGAAAAAAAAAAATGTTTTAGTGAAACCAGCCCCATGATATATCTAGAAAGAGCTTTGACTTGCGGACAGTGCAAGTGGGCGGTCCTTACTTTAGTTTACTAGTTCCTGTTAATTTTAATGAGCTCATTAATATTCACTGGAACTATTTTCCCCCTCCTCTTCAGCACCTAATTACTAGCTTTATTCAGCTTTGCACAGCTGTAGTTCATGTATTATTCAGTGTTAATTGCAACTTCGATAGTCATTAATAAAGACTTGTGTTCTTCCTTTGGAGGAGATGACGCACTCACTATGGAAGGCTGACTGTGTGTGTGTTGTGCCTCTGGTGCTGTGGATGATGATGATGATGGTGATTATTATTTTGGGTGAATGTGCATTGCAGCAGTGCTCAACAGCTGTGGCGAGAGGGCGGAGTGTGTGCGCGCATGTGTGTGCGTGTCCTCTATTAAAAACGCTATTGAAATATTTGTTTTCACGCCTCAATGGCATTTAATCTCCTGTTGTTCATCAGTTTACACTTGATTTATTTCTTCACCTTTGCTTATTTATTGAATTTAATTACACACAAAGCCGCGGATGGTGGATGCTTGTTTGTGCGAGTTTACGCGAGAGACGTTTTTTCTTTCTTTCTTTTTTTTTCTTTTTACACCTCCCTCCCTCCCTCCCTCACCTCACCCTCTCTTTCTCTCCCCCCAAAATCATTCATTGCAGACTTAGTAAATTGATATAAAACTCCCACTTGGTGGCAGCCAGGCTGCAAACGGTGCCAAACAACTCTGAGTCTATGGCAGCCGGTGCCATTCGGATAAAATATTACCCTGATAATTGTGTGTTAATCGTCCAGTGCGTGCGTTCGTATAGATGACGCAGAGGGACTAGGGTCTGTGGTTTTTAGGACAAGAAAATCTGCGGGTATAGGTGCCGTTGGTGAACCAGAACAAGGTCACAAGGTTCTTGAGTGATTTATAGATGATATAGATGCGTTGGAGATGTGTCTGCGGGTGACTAATTTTAGGGCAAGCTGCCCGCAGGCGTTCATGGAAGTGTGTTAAGGTTTATGTGTTAATGTATGCATGTTAGGGTTCAAAGTCTGTATGTGGAATATAGCTAAAAGACAATATAAATACGAAATTGGTTTACAACTACATTTAGTGTATATCTGTTTCATTTCAATTAAAATATTTAACTTTTAACAGTTATAATAAAACAATTTCTAGTATATTTAAAATATACTGTATGTAAAGAATGCACAGCATAACTGTCCCACCACTGTCATCTCTTTATGCTCACATGTCGCATGCACATTGTGAAATTAATCTAATTAGATGTTTAGTGACTAAATGCATGATAAAATCATTGCAATATTCACAGCATTGCTTAATTTATATATGTATGTATATTTAATATATAATATACCATCCAACACTATGGGGTATATGTTGTGTTTTGTGTGTGTGTGTGTGTGTGGGGGTTATTGAGTCAGAGAGGGAGTGACAGTGATGACCTCCTGCCAGAGGGGAAGTGCTCGGGGCCAGAGGCCTGCTCGTATGTTTCAGCATCAGCACTGACCCTCGCTGTCATTTTAGCTGATGAACTGAAGGCCGAGGATCTCCCGCAGATACGCACACATGCGTGACACACACACACACACACCTCGCTCCAGGGTGAGTCAGTAGTAGGACTATGAGTCACGTATACGGGTCTATGAATCATGGGTATCTCAGTAAAGCTCTGCTCCATAGGAAGCACTTTCACCCTTATGCGTTACTATCTACACATGCTCTCCTGCAGTGACTTAAGTGGCGGCTTAGAGATAAGATTATGAACGCTACACTAAATGTCTCATGAAATACTGTGTTATAGCACATGCACCTATTAAATCCTATGCACATATTTATGTAAAGTAGATTGCAAAAAATATTGTAATAGTGAAACAGTTTGTTGAATGTATTGTGTATTTGGGATGCACAATATACAGTTACAAAATATGTAAATGTTAATAAATTTTAACTAAATAAGGGTGGTCATAAAGATTGCATGTTATTTTTTTCAATACTCTCTTGAATAATCTATTTCAGGGAACAGATCTTTATATATTCTATACAAGACAAAATACCTGAATTTATAAAAATGACACCGATCAAAAGTTGAAATACCCTTGAATCTCGATACTGTGTGTCGTTTCATGGATGATCCACAATTGTCTTTCTGTGTTGTGATATTTGTTCACGAGTCCATCTATGGTCCCAAGCAGTTCAACTGCCTGCTGTTCTTCAGAAAAATCCTCCAGCTCCTGCTCATTCATTGGTTTTCCAGCATCTTCTGCATATTTGAACCATTTCCAAAACTAACTGTATGGTTTTGAGAGATTTTCACAATGAGGCCAATTCATCCACAATGAGGAAACTCATCCACAGCTATTACAAAAGGTGGAAACATTTCTTGATGCTTAAGAAGGCAACACAATGCATTGAGAGCCAGAGGGTATAATCTTTTGAACACAATGATGTGTACATTTTTCTTTTTTTTTTTTTTTAAATATCATATTTTTCATTTAGTACTGCATTTAAGCTACACAATACTTGACTGTCTCCCAGGAAGACAAAATAAGTACAATGATCATGCAATTCAAAATCCAATGAGCATCAGTAAATGTTTTCACCTTATATAATAGTTACAGTATGTATGCGTCCCCCAATTGACCTCCATGTAAAAAGATGCATCTCAAAATCATACAGTCAGTGTTGGAAAGTGTGCAGATATACAGAAAATCTTGGAAAACAAAAGATTGTGCTGGAGCTGAAGAATTTTCTAAAGAACAGTAGGCAGTTGAACTGCTCAGGACCAAGAAGGGACTAATGAGCAACTATCACAAAACAGAAAGAAGGATGATCGTGGATCATCCAGGAAACGACACAAGGTATTGAGATTCAAGGGTATGTAAACTTTTGAATGGCGTCATTTTGCTTATTCTGCAACAGGAATGTAAATGTATAAGTACAACTGTATATGTTTAACTGTATATGTTCATACGTTTATCGGCATTAGACAGTATTTATGTGTGCATGCTCATTTCCCCATATACAGTTTGTACATGTTAATATATAATTTCTAAATGTAATTTCATTTTCGATCATATTTTAGAGAAAACTGTGCTTGTCTGAAAGCAAACACCCCAACCTTCCGTTGTTACAAATCAAATGTGCCTACAAATTCTTAATGTGCTTAATTATTATTAAACGAGATTCACAGTCCAATTAAATATGGCATGTATAGCCAAAGTCATGTAACAATAAAAGGGCACGTCAAAAGGGACACACGCACACAGAGCGGCAGCAGAAGAAACATTGACACACACAGTCGGAGCGAGTTTGACGAAGCAAATAACTCCCATTCAGGGGCTTTCATGCCTGTCCGCCATTCTGCTATCTGAGGCTCCCGGGCTGTGCAGAGAAATCTCTCGATCTCTTTCCTAGGCTCGGAGCCTCGCAGCGTGCTGATGGCATATCTCCAACACACCCTGATGTGACGAGCCGGTTGGATGGCAGTCTGATGGATTGAGGGCCACATACTGAGAGCCCAATCCTCGCCCCTCCCCTGCCCACCCCTCACCCTGCCAGCCCGATGATATTGTGCCACATCGTCAACGCCAGCCAAAGCAGGAAACTTCCTGAAAAGCCTGTTGGAATGGATAAACTGCTGGGGTTTTTTTTGGTCAGAGATAATGACCAGGGCCATTTAGAAACCCGACTGGACTTTTTTACGACTTCTCGGAGCAATGAGTTTGATCTTATGGGTCTTTGCTCATTGCCCTTCATCAGCTTTACATGAGGTAAACAAAGAGAGGGTGTTACATTAAGTTATTTTTATTTGGAAGATCACATCTGCACATGTGCACAATAGCCATGCATGACTGGCAGAGCCCTACGGTATATAAGGTCCATACAGCGCTATTAGATTGCTCAGCGGGTGCTGATTTACACTCCCTGTCATGGGAGGGGGCATTTTTTTTGTGGTGCTGTCTTTTTCTCAGTATATCCAGGGCCCCTACTGGAAAGCAGCATTAAAACAATAGACTGTATGAAGTGATGAGGAAGAGTTGAGAGCAGGGTCTTGAATCTCATTTGATTTACACTCTAAGGGAAGCCAAGGGGGAATTAGGAAATTAGCTGTGGAGAAACCCCCCCACGAGTGGCACAGGGAGACTTAGCAGTGTTGCGCCTGACTTTAAGGGCTTGTGGTTTTTTTGTTAGTCTGATGGAGCCTTTCCACTGTGCTGAGATTAACTTTTCCTGCCCTTGCTCTTTGGATAATGAAGTGCTAATACTAGCAAGCATGCTGCAGCACATTCTGTCTTATCCAAAAGCGCAAATGCGGAAATGCTGTGTAGTTAGCACTAGCCTTTCGCCAAAATATTCTGAGAAACTGTTCTACTTTGGAATCCAATTGTTTCTGTTGTGGCCTGGATGGAAAATAAACCTGCCTTAAACAGGTTTGTTTGTTTCCTGGATTAAGCTGGCTAATATGTTTTGCTAGTATTTTAGAGTTTATTAATGTTTGGAGATCTAAACCAGCTGTAGACAAGCTCGGCCAGTTTAAACTTGCTTAGACCACCTAACTATTTAAGCAGTTTGTAAGCTTTTGTTGCCATAAAAAATGCAACCTGTTTCCATCACTTTTCTCTCCTTTTTTTGTAATAATTTTCCTTAATTCTTTAATCTGGGTTAGCCACTTACAATGAAAGTGAATGGGACCAATACATAAACAGCAAAACACTTGGGGGCAGTTTCCCGAACAGGGTTTAAGACTAGTCCTAGATTAAATAAATATTAATCTAAACTGGAAAAAGCTTGCACTGAGATATCTTAAAATACATTATTGCCATTGTTTGGTCTTAAAATGCTCACAGATAATGCATTTTTGTGAGACATGTTTCTAAAAAATGTTAAATGTCAAGTTCTAGTCCTGTCTTAATCTAATCCCTATCTGGGAAACCAGCCCTTGATGCTTTACCATATCCCTACACCTAACCTTAACCATGATTAATCCCTTAAATCAGAGGAAATGACAAATAAGTGACAGTTATGTATCACCAAACACTGATTTTATGCCTAAGCTTACACAAAAACTATAAACTGGTTCTTCAGATATGATTGGTTAATCACAATGTTGTTCCAGGGTCAACAAAGATTTTATCTGGGAAAATGTTGCACTTGATAAAATCAGGTTGTGTGTCACAATACAAAATCCATATGCCTGTTAATCTTTCTAATGTAAAGTTATGTCCAATTTTACATCTTTGTTGCCATGACAACACACTGCCATTAACCCTAAAAAGACTACAGGAATTGAAACAGTTGTTCAGCTCAAATAATGCACTACATTTAACAAAATAATTATAGTGCATTTTTAAGATGATATGCCACAGATTTTTGCTTTTAAACCCTCCAAAATAAATTAGCCCCATTCATGTCAAGTGCCTCACTGTTACTATTATTTTTACTTTTTTTTTCTTTTTTAAAAAAATGAGTCAATTTTGTGTGTGTGCGCATGTGGTAAGGAACGGATGTGAAAATGTTCAGGGAAGCTGTTATACAGCTAAATAAAGGAATTCAAGAAATCAATGCAGGAAGTAAAGCCTTCCTTTTTCTCTCATTGGTTTTATTGCTGAGGACTCAGCTGGCCTAGTCTGAGTTTCATGGCTGTGCTAAATGTGATTAATTCATGCAGTAGTTACACTACTCTGGTCACCACTCGGAAGAAGAGTACAGAAGTCTTCTTGTCGCATTAACTGCTAGAAACATGCTATGTTTCAGAATCCTTTCATTAAGTCTTACACGTAATCGTTCCACAGTAGTAACACAATCAAGTAGAAAAGTCTGATCCTAAGAAGGTGTCGCCACCATCGTATTTTCACAAGCGGTAACCTTTTTTCCCCGTGTACCTTAATTCAGTTTCCCGCCTCATTTGTTGTTAACACAAGCTCCTGAGCTTGACTGGTTCCACGGCTCATGTATTCCATCTCATGCTTGCCCCCCACATTGCCGCTATTGGTTTGCCAACAGAGAGCAAACGACCCAACCCCAGAGTGTCGAAAAGATGTGCCAGCATTACTCTCCATTACTGCCTGTGCTCATCGAGGGTTTCTTCGCCCCTCCAAACTCTTTGTTCTTTTATGCATTTGTAGATAGATAACCAGGTCCCATATTTGTTCTGACCTTTTTGTTCTTGTGCAGATGTACACAAGGTGTCCAATAGGACTGTTAAGGTCCAATTGCATTGTGAATCTTCTAGGCTAACAAATGTCAGATGCATCGATCGACACGCCAAAATAACATGAAAGCAGTTGCTGAGATCCCTGCATGTGTTAAGGGGCAATTGAAAATCCTACTCATTAACTCCCAAAGGCAGTTACAATTTTTCATGGATTAATCACTGCTAACTTACTTTATCAGAGCCACTTATCTTCCCAGTACAGGAATCCATGCTTGTCCCTGACCAGCGACTTGATAACAGGAAATATTTCACAATGTCAGTGTGCCAAGTCCCTTCAACCCCTTTGCCTCTGGCTCCCTCTTACTCATCCATTCTTAAACGTCTTTGGGAATGGTGCATGTGCACATGTACAGGTTTGTATTGAGGGTAAATCCAGACCTCATATTAGTTCATTTCTCTTCAGTAATTTGTAACCGCACCACATTAAGATAGGCGCTTAATGGAGCTTAGATAAGCTGCTCTATTCCCCAGGATCCAAGCGAACCAGATGCACTTCAATGCACGGAAGTTACCCAGGCATAGGCCTCAAGTCTGGCTGCAGCACACAGGGTTAATTCTGGCTTGACTGACAGACTGAATCCCTTCTTCCGATCATCGTCTGGGTGAATGCTGCTGCTTTATCTTGCTCCTCCAGATCGATCATTGGAGGCAGGCATCTCCTCGACCAGTGGAGCAAGCAGTTTGCCCTCTCTCTATCCCTCTCTCCTGCCTCAGGTACTGTCTCAGATGGGTCGGCCTAGTCTGATGAACTATTTATGTATGTGTTTATTTATGTATTTATTAGATGCACTTGCTCAGCAGTCATACCGCCCAGTCTACCTCCGGGGAAGGTTGCGCTACAGACCAACAGCCAACTTGACAAGTTATTTGATTTTGGCAGGGTCGTAATAACGTAACCGTTTGAGTTGTTAACAGCCTAGACCCCTTTCCCCTCCCTCCCTCCCTCCCTCCTGCTGCCCTCTTTGTTGTCTAAAGTAATAACCAGCTCATTATGGGATGTAAGAAATATCTACTAAGAGATTATGCTCGAAATAAAAGGCGTGAAAGCATAAAGGTGATGGGAAATGGACCCTTGCAGCATCCATAATTAGCTAAGGGGATTGTGGACAATGCTCCCCAGAGAGTCTTCTGTGTACCACCCCCACTCAACTCGACGGCTGCCACAGTGGTGCTCAGAGCCACATTGAGTGTGTAATTAATGTATTTACTGTATGTACCGCTGGCCTGCTCGGCTCCTCTTCAGTTAGAGGGCATTTACGACTGGGAGCTAACAGGGGCACAAGGTTACAGCTGCTCTGGTTTTCATGGCCCTCGCTCTCTCCACCACTTTCTCTTTCCTCTTGCTTACGTGATGTGTGTCACAACAGCTACACCATTAGAGTTGGTATTTTTGAGAGCCAAATAGTGTAAACTTATTTTGGTTTTGTGCTGATTGCGTAGATCGTCCTGTAGACTTTCTCTCTCACTCCTTTCGTCTTCATGGCGCCGTTTCGAAATCGTGATGGAGAATGTTAAAAGTGCTGAGTCATTTGTCTGATCGGCTAAGTGAAACACATTTGGAGCAAATGAGTCAGGAAAAGAAGTGATTGAAATAGCGGTGGAAATTTCCATGAGAGAGGAGCTTGAGTTTCTGTAGAAGAGTGCGTGGGCTGAGGCAGATGGAGGCGAGGGTCTAATCCCCTCACACACATACACACTCACACGTTTCGCCACAGGAACATTGAAGGGCAAATGTTTGAATCATTTAAAACTCAAGGGAACCGGATCTATTCCAGTGGCCAATGGCATGCTAGAGATGAATGCGTGGCAATGACCCGCAGTGCTGCTTAATTAACGGACACAAGACGGAGAGACACAAAGATAGACGGGGATAGAGATTTATATAGAAACAAGTGGTAAAGATGGATGGTATTGGAAGGACTGATCTTTATCGTGCCAGGTTTACTGGTACTGAAGGTGTAGTTAATTGGGGTTGGGGTGATTGCCCCACCTGTCTCCAACCTTTTACATCTGTAGTAACTTTTATGCATGAGAAGTCAAACCGTAAAACGAAAATCGCACCAGACAGAAACCCGAGTGTAATGTCAGATGACTCGTAAGTCTGAAAGGATCACTGGATGCTGCTAACGTGCATTCCAGGACCTTCCCTATAGCCTAGTCCTTGAAGATATGACCCTGCTTCCTAAAGATAGGCTCGCTGCCCAAAGCCTAGGAGATTTTGATGATATAGTGGTCTCTTATTTAATCAACTGGCAGGCTTTATTTGGTGTTTGTTACCCTCCTTTGACCTGTGGGGACTATTAAATGTCACTCCCCTTTAAGTGAGAAAGAGAGACAACTTTGCCCAACTTTGCTTCACCTTTAAAGGTCACGTGTTGCCATGGTGACAATTGCACCCCCCCCCCACCCGCCAAAACCAACCAATCTGTGTCAGCTTCCTTTTGGTTTCCCACTTGTTTTCACCTCTGTATCTTGCTATCTCTCACTTTCTTTCTCTCTCTCAACCTTCTCCCCTTCCCTTGTCCTGACAGATTACAGGATGTTTTTCTTCAGTGTTTGGCCTCCAATACAGTGGCTGACGTTTTTATTAAAAGTACTAGTCGTGAACGCGGGGGCTTAAGTGAAGATGCAACAGGCAGGACAGATGCGACCACACTCCCCCGTACCAACACCACGGCCCATTGATGAGAATTAATGCAGCAGCCGATATGCAGAGAGGTGGGAGAAACCAGGAGGATTAGAACTTGAGCTTTCCAGTCACGCTACAGCAATTTATTAGAATTTGTTTGCTTGGCCCTGAAGTCTTCATTCCCCAACCCTGACGGAACGAGAGAGAGAGAGGCTGGAGGTGGGAAGAGTGCAGGAGAGGAGGGGCTTGGGAGACGGGGAAATGGAGATCCAAATGAAGACACAGTCAGCACAACCAGACTTCAAGGGATTTAAGCTACTTTGAGAGTTACACTGCGTCCTAATCAGGCACAATGTGATACATGGTAATTTAGCCGTCTTTCCACATCGAAAATGAATACATCAGGAATTTGGAACAATGCGATTTCAGCATAGGTGGGGCTAACTAGTACACTATTCTTGTTTTTTTTGTTGTTGTTGTTGAAACCCATGTGCATATTAAAAATATTGGTACTTGAGATAACTGATTGTTAGAGGACTAGAAGTTAAGGGATAGTTTACACAAAAATCAACATTTTGTCATTAATTACTGAATGACATGGAAGAGAAGAAATTGATGAAGTTGTTATTTTTGTTTTCTTTACACACAAAAAGTATTCTTGTAGCTTCATAAAAAATAGGGTTGAACCAGTGAAGATGTCTTAACATAAAGATAAGATGACATAAAGATGTCTTTAATTTCTTTCTGGGCATTGAGCATGGTAGTTGCCTTGCTGTCTATGCAGGGTCAGAAAATATATGAATTTGTGTTTTGAAGATTAGTGAAGGTCTGACAGGTTAGGAAAAGCATGAGGTTGAGAATTAATTACAGAATTTTCATTTTTGGGTGAACTAAACCTTTAAAAATTAGATAACTTGGCGACATTAGACTCAAACGAGAAGTAATTTTAAGATGTATTAATTTTGGTGCACTTCATTTTTGCTTGTCTATGTCAAATTCTCCTTCCTTTATATTCTTCTTTACAAATGTACTGTGGTGAAATGTACTATTTGGCATATGGCACTAAGACATATACTAAGATACAGTATTTACACAGTACTTTGATGTACTTCAATAAATCCTACGGTATTACCATAGTAAATGTTGAAAAGAAGTATCCCCTCATCCAAAATACATGGCATTATATAAATGTATATTACAGTAATGGTAGTAGACCATTTATAGTTAGCCTATATGTTGAATTTAGACCTTAGTAAGTACCAAAAGGTGTCTTCTGAGGTAAGTCTTGTCTTAAATGGATTGAAAATTCCTTTCAAGTACCTGTTGTCTTGTGTTAAGCATTTCGTTTTGACAGAGAATGAATCATATCATAATAGACGTTCTGACAACATGACTTTGAAATGATATAAAAAAAGATTCTTATGCATAGTTTTTTTATAAGACAGGTGATTGGTTAATCGTGCAAATGATTTGGGTACACCCATGCCATCCTCAAGAAAATGACTTAAAAACATAGGATGACAAGTATTAGAATCTCCATATTAATTTCTTTCTTTCATTGAATAGTAAAGAAAAAATTCTGAAGCTTGTACTGGTAGCTGTTTTCATGCAGTTGCAAGAAACATGACCTGAACCTTTCAAGCTTCAAAAACGGCACAAAAGAACCAAAAAGGTTTCATAAATGGGGACAGTATGACTTATGTGCTGTATTTTAAGTCTGAAGCTATACAAGAGCTTTGTGTGAGAAACTGACCTTTTTTTAGTGAACTATTCCTCTAATTTGATTCACTTTGATTTGCCTTTGAGTCATAGTATGCAGATGTCAAACCCTGAAATAGCTTGTATGTTTTTGACCACCTTATTCCAAGTTCAAAGACTTTACTGAGGAATTTATGAGTCAGAAGGTGAGTCAGCTTCATGAATGAGGCCTTCTCACAAATCTTCTCCTTTCAGTGATTAGGAAAAATATATCATTATCCTTTAATATCCTAAAATGAGTGGCACATGTATCGCCTTGTCGACAATAACTGTGTAACGAGAGAAGAGAAGTTAGAGAAGAACTATAACGTTAAGTTGGTGTGATGCTGGGAAGTGGGCTGCAATACGATGTGACAGACATTGAGTCAGCTTCTGTTCTTCAGGGCCTGAGCTCAGCAGGAAAGCATCTCTTTGGCCATGCATTCCCAGCTTGCAGCACGGATGCAGCTTTGCACCTTATCAACTGCAGCAGGAATTTGTCTGAAAAATTAAGACAAGAATCCCTTGGAGAACTTTGAAAGGAATGTGTTTCTATATCCTTGCACATTATTTAATGCTCCAGATAAACAGGAAATGTTTAATATTAAATTAAAGGAGAAACAACACAACCATGAATGCAAGAAAAACTGTTCTTATTAAAAGATATCATTCATTTTCACAACAGGGACCTTTTATTGGTGAGGAAAATCTATTTTGCTGCCCTGTTTGCCCAGATACATAGCAGACAGATTTATCTCAGCACTATAAATAATTTACTACTCCTAAATCAAAAAAATTCACAACCCAGAGAGCTGAATTATGCAATTTTACATATTCCAGTGATAGCTTGGACGTGAATTAATTGATACCAAAATCGGCTAAAGGTTTGAAAATGAAATCGATACATCTTCAAAAGCCCAGGCTCATAAATAAGCCATAGTAAATAAACATAATACGTCAGCATGCAAAATGTATGGGAGGCTGTAGCTCAGTAGTACAGAATCACGTATCATTGATTGTCTGAAGTGTTGACATTTAAACTTGTGTAACGTATCTGATATAAGCAGTATAATTGAATATAAACGTAAACTTTCGGAAAACTCAAGTAAACTTCGAGTGCCATTCGAGTGGTATGTCAAATGTGAGAATGCTTAGCTAAAGGTTAGTTAACATATGCTGGTATTGGCTGTTGTTCTGTTTTTCAACCGGTAGCTTAGCATTGACGATTAAGACTGATGTGCGTCAGTATCACGTGATTATTTACGAGGCATTTGCGTATTTATGCCTTACAAGCGTAGCGAAGGGCGCTAAGGCAGACTGGGTGGTAGCTAATGTGTTATTTGAGTGTGTGTGTGTGTTCGTGCGGCTGCATGCCGGCTTTACGGTGACGGGGTCATTTACATATAAATGAAAGTTGCCGATCACACGCGGCTGACCCCATTTATTCTGGCGGACGGACAGGCAGGCCCGGCTAGCGTCGACACACTGCCGAATTACTCCAAATTACCACATTTCCATCTCCACATCGGCCCTGTCAAACAAGTGCTCATCGTCGCCACGTTTTCTCTTCCTTTTTTCCCTCTTGCTCTTTTTTCCCCCTTTCTTTCTCCACCAGGAGGAATAAGTGTAATTGGCAATGGAGAATTTAAAAGGGCTGTCATTGCCTGTGCTAGGCACCCGGACAGCAACCCACCATATTGAATTAGAGAGAGAGGTTTTGTGTTGAGTGTGAAACTGAGACAGTGTAGGAAATACCTCAGAGATTATAAGCCATCGGGAATTTCGAATTGGAATAGCACAAGATTGTTTTGTCATTTAGCTGTCGCAATTCCGTATCTAGCTAACATCTCATGAGAAGACTTGAGCATTTGTATTGCGTTTCATACTTTGGTGTTGGTGCAGACTTTTCAAATTACTTATCGCAGAGTAGTGCGTCAAATCCGAAATTTTGAATTCTCCCAGTTGTTATTCCCATGGGCGTGATTCTGGAATAATCCATCCTGACTCTGGGAGCTGAGAAGCAGTGGTACAGAAAAATTGAAGTTGTTCCCTTACCTTGTCAAACCGTGATGAAGAGAAATCTCTGAAGCAAGATCTCCCAAATACCATTTATTTGATATTCTGTGCACCTAGCGTATCTATAATCTCGGGTCTCTTCAGAGCAAGAAGCAATCAGTGGCACCATGAAATCAATGGCGAGGACAATTATGAGTGAGCGTGGAGGTTAACTGGACGTATATGTCCATGCTATCGCGATGCAGCCTGTCAAATGATGGTTACCCGTCTCTAGTAGGAATAGGTCAAGCGGTCAATGCATGACAGGACCGGGACAGTGACTCGAAACCTCTAGAACCTGAGGCTAACCTATCTAGTCAGTAATGTCATTGGTGACTTTGGGATTCTATTAGTGGCCTTGGAAGAGGAGCTGGCCCAAAGCCCAGTGGTACAACCATAATTGATCTGTCATAGAAGATGCCCCTGCAACCTCCCTTGTGGCCCCAGCTGAATCCCCCAAAAGCCTGCTCCACATGTCTCCATCTCTACCTGGAGAATGAAGCCAGAAAGTGGCCTGAAGGTCACATTTAATGATGGAGGTGGAAAATAAAGAGGCCTGAGATGTTGGATACCGACCATAATTGCCAGTGAACAGTGGGGTTATTTGATATTGATTCTCAATGAGGGGAATCCATGATGTCTATACAGGCTGCTTACGTGTCTGCTCGATGACTGCAGGCCGGTCAATACCACTGTGCGGCACCTGGGAACCCGAGGAGACCCTCCAACCCGAGGCTCATTTGAATGGGTGAATAGTTATTGGTTCCCTCTCCCCTGCAGCCGTTGTGTGGCCTCATTTGTATTTTTAGTGAATTATTCTGGTTGCACAACCTGAACCCACTTAAGCGTGTCACTTAGCATTTGTTGAAGTTTCGCCGGGGTGCGGGCCTCATCAGGTTTCAGCCTGGGAGTCTGCGGTTAAGTGCCCGCTTGTCATGTTTATTTATTTCATTCTTTCTCTTTTTTTATTTTCAGTTTGTAATACAGGATTGCAATGCTGATGGTGGCTGTCTGGGTTGTTTAATCTAGCAATTCTCAACCGGTTTTGCATTTACAAGTGGCGTTTTGACAATAAGAGTTCAGAATTGTTTTTGTATCTTATTTTATTTATAAGGATAACACACATTAATCACAATTTCTGTAAATGTTAGACCCTGTATTTAATGTAATCAAGGTAATGTTTTCTATAGCAATAAACAATATTGCTCAACTGATTATCGGCAGATATTAGCTTTTTCCTTTAAGGCGGGACACTGCAACAAACTAACTAATAGTTATCACTGTGCTTTTCCAGTTGATTGATTACATTGATAATTGTCAAAAAATGTTTGTATTACAGGTTTTCTAAAATGTTAGGTTTATTTAATGCGATTTTTGCTATTTTTCTTACATTTCTAGTAGAAAATTCTGAACTCTGGATGAAGCCAATTTTCGAAATTCTTTTAAGATTTTACATATTCGAGTTTATTAGAGATGTTTTTAGAGAAGGAATTTTCAGCATGTCATTTTTGTCACTTTATAATTCAGAAAACACTTAGAACAGACTGAAAACAATAAACAGCTCTGGAAAAAAATAAGAGAACACTGCAATTTACTCCTAAATCAGTATCTATTTGAGTATTCTAAGCTCTCTAAGCATTTCATGCCAGTTTTTGTTAAATTTCTACACAAACATTCTGTTTATTGAGGTACTTATTTGGTGAGCACCTGAATCCAATTGTATTTAATGGGAAATGTATAAAAAGCACTGCTGTAATCAACACTATCCTCTTGCAGTCTGAACAGTTGGATGGTAAAAAATGCTAGAAGTCTTTCAAAAGTAATTAGAAATGTAAAAACAAACACTAAACAAGCCAAAAACAGTGAAAAGAAAGGTTTTAAATCCAGAAAAAAGGCCTCAATCCTAGTTTTATTGGCACAAGGAATCAGTGAGCATCAAGTTGCTTCTATCCTTAATATTTCAAAGACGGCAGTTTAAAAAAAATGAAACAAATGTGCATGGTTTTGTATTTGTGGTGTATTGGTGAGATAAACAGTTTTAACAATAAAACCCAAAAGAAACTGATTTTTCTGCAGTGGTCTCTTATGTTTTTTCAATTTTATACAATTTTTCAGGGCCTAAAATGTTGTTTATAATCAAACAAATTCGAAATGTACAAATTTCTCCATTAAAAACCTTAAAAAAAATTAATGATTTGTGTATGATTAAGTGCTGAAGAGTAGATTTATGGCTAAGTAAAATTAATTTTAAGAAATATGAATTTGAAATTTAAATCTCTTGGCAGAAATAAAGTGCTACAAAACAAACACTTAACCATCTTTTAGATGTTTTCTTTCCACTATTAAAATACTATTTTTATTTATTTATTTATTTTATTATAGACAGAACATCATAGACTTGTGATATTGGCTGTTTATTCAGTTCTTCATTATTGGTATCAGCTGGATTAATTAAAAAACAAAAATCTATATTTGCCAGTTATTTATTGATTATTATAAGTTTATTGATATTGCTTATTTTTTGTACCTTGTTCAGGGTGTTTGAGGATGACATGTCATGCAATCTAGCTGTGTTAGCATGCTTGGATACACAACTTTACTAAATATGCGAGAAGAATTTTACCCTACCATTTTAATGTCTGTTAACATATTTATTTAGCTTAAGCTTAGCATTGTTATTGTATTTAGTATTGCTTTCCCTGCTGCCCACAAATTTATCAAAACAGATGGAAATTTTTGGAGTCACGACCCACCAATGAAGAGAACCACACTTTTTAAACACAGCCAAAGGATAGAGAACAGGTGAAGGTGTCGCCATACGCACAGTGGCGTAATCCTGCTAAGTCGTCATTAGATTACCTGCCGGTGTCAGTTAAATGCTGCAAATCCGCCGAACACTCATCCTGGCCTAACTTGAAAACATGACAATGTTAAAGCCGCTATGTCTGATCCCAATTTGAATAATCTTAACTGTTTATATGTGGCGAGATGCCTAATCCCTGTGACTCACACTATAAGGGGGCTCACTTAAATGCATGACGTACTAGTGTGGAAGTACAAATGGCACTGAATATTGAAATTGGTCCCTGGAGGCAATTACTCATTCTTGTTCTATATCTCGGTCTTCCTTTAACATGCTTCAAATTTTGTTTTGTTTTTCCTCTCTCTCTGCAGGAGACACTCTTTCTTGTTCCACTTCAGTATGCATGCAAAATCACTCACAAATCCACGATATACATTATAAATGAGGCATCCGATTTGCCACGCGTGCCATCTTTCCCTCAGTTCACACACAAACACAGTTCCGATGTCAAATGTACAGCGGTGGAGCAAGTGATCACAGCAGGAATATATTCGGCTTCATGCCCCCTGGCCACATGTGTCGTTGATTCGTCTCCCTTGGACATTTTTTTTTATTGATTTATTTTAAACAAGGTGGAAAAAAATACTTGAGAAATGGGAAGCCTGAGGTGACAAGAAAAGGAATAAAAAAAAAAAAAGGAAGATGGAGGAAGGGCGATATAAAAATTACAAAAAGATTATAATTTTCTTTTTTTAGTTTAGACATTTACTGTAGTTACTTTTTCTGGCGTTTTATAAATGCTCTGAATTTAAATTGTATATATTTTAATTTGGAAATGTGACATTTAAGATTTTTATTAATATAATTGATTTAAAATCTGACCACAAAACCATCTTTTTTTTATTTATTTAGATTTATGCACCTGAAAACTGAATAAATAGGCTTTCCATGTATGGTTTGCTAAGATAAGGCAATATTTGACAGTATTAAAATACAGCTATTTAAAAACGAGGAATCTGAAAATGCAGAAAATCACCTTTAAAATTTTCCAAATGAAGCTCTTAGCTATGCATATTACTTATCAAAAGTAGTTTTGATATATTTATGGTAGAAAAATTAAAAAATAACTTCATGGAACAATTTTTAAATGTTTGGCGTAAAAGAAAAATAATAATTTTGATCCATGCAATGTATTGTTGGCTATTGCTACAAATATACCTGTGCTACTTATGAATGATTTGCAGTACATGTATGCAAATAATGTTTTTAAATGTTAAAATGACTACTTAAGCTTTCTTAAATTCCATTCTGAACTGAGAATGAAGAGTTTGTATCTCAGTAATATAAGGTTGCTGAAAAATATTCCATTATTTTAAGAAATAGCCTGGAAATAGCAAGTACTTGCAAACGCTTGGAAAAACTCTGGGTTATGGAGAGTGAGGGAGGAACTGATATTAATTTATTTAAAAATCACTATTATTTTTCTCCCTTTTAGTGGTTTCTAAATGATCTCCAAGCACAGAATTGGCAAAAATGGCCATCTGTGACATTCCACAGTTCCTACTTTAAAATGACTCTCTGTTTAGCAAAGAGTTGTGCTCTACCTAATCGATGCCTCCCATTAATTCTTTTTAGCTTGATTTTAACGGTACAACTCTAGAGTTTAGCACTCCACAAAAGCCACCTGTTCTGAATGGGTCACCTTTATAAGTCTCAGGCCCTGCATTGATTTTCAGCAGGACTTATTTCATGAACCAGGTCTTTGGGACAGGACACAGATGAAGATGAACTAGGAGGCTAAATCACTTTTCTTTGGCCTCTTTTTTCACTTGCTCTCCCTTTCGCTTGAAATCCCCCCACCCTTTCCCATAATTCTCTGCTGTCATGTTTCCAGTGGAGTGCAGCCAAGGCGGAGTTTCAGAAAAAGACACTTTTTTTCTTTTTTTTTTGCACTTTACTTCTTAACACCAGGATGGATACATCATCTGTCACGTTTGAGTTGGTTTATATGAATTACTAGCATGTGTAAACACGCCTTTGCAGGCGGTGGGTTAAAATATCAAGCGCGATGTGTATGCGCAAGATCGCTCAAGCATTAGCTAGAAGGCTAGCAAAGAGGGTTGACTTCGTCAGATGTAAATGCTGCATGATTTAACAGGTTTCCATAGCTTTACCAATGGAATATGAAGAGCGTGTGAACTTTTAAAAAAAATAATAGATTATTAAAGACAGCAAACCTCGTGGCAGGAGGCTAGAGTTCATGCAGAGTGCAAGGCATTCGAGGGAGTCACTTCATCTCTCTTTCATACAGTGTTCCAGCGTCGCGGACATCAACGTTGACACCTTTAAATGCGATGCTCCCTGTTGAATTAATGCCGGGGTAAAATAAATGTCCCTGGATGGTTGTGCGCATAGGATGATGGGAAGCGAGCATCTGTCAACGTGGTGGGATGGACACAGGTGGCGGAAATGATTATGGAAATGTTTATGGAACGGACTTGTCTCTCTGTGGGATATAGCTTAAAGAAAGGAAGGAAGTCGAGGGAGGTAAATCAACCCACAACCCTTGGGATGTTTCTTAGTGAGATCCCAAGTGTGAGAGAAGACGTCCCAATATACATTAAGATCTTCCTTGCATACTGTATCCCCGTGTGTGTATGTAACCTATGACCATAGGAATCTGAATTTCAACAGTAAATTGTAATGTTCTCTTTCCCCGGTGTGTGCTTTTATTAAATATTTTGCTTGATGATTATGATTTCAAATCTTCATATATTCAAGTATTCTTAGCTTCTTTAAATTATGCATATTTTCTCAAAAAAAAAAGGGTGTAAAAAAATTCTATAAAAACGTCAAAAGTTTTCCTTTTGATGATAGTTTTGTAATTTCATATTCAAAGTCATATTCATTAGTTTTTGTTTATTTGACCAAATCAGCATCTTAACTAGTCAATTAAAATACTTCATATACATTTTCTTTTGTTCAAAACCTGTTTTTCTGAAATAACACTGCTCACTATAGTCATATAATATGCTTTAGTCATTTTTGTTGTTATATAATATGCGCTACGCATGTTTTAGCGTAATGTACACATTCTGAATAGCTTAAGAAACTTAAGATTCACTGTGTTCACGCCATTTGTGTGCAGAGGTAAGTTGTATTTAATTTTTTTTTTTATCTTAATTAATCTCATATTTATACGTTTAAACAAGTTAATTTCTCTTGCACAGAACTTCTGTTTCCTGGGGTTCATTCACGGTTCAATTTATGCTATGTTTACACTATGTGCATGTTTTGATAATAACAACGTTTCGGAAGGAACGCTGGACGAATTAATCCCGGCAGGCATCGCATCATCTAATCAATCTCCTCGTTACGAATACCCAATCAAATCCTTCCTACCCACTATAAATAACCCTACATCCGCATCTTGCTGTTTGTGCACCCCTCCTCCTCCCCATCTCCTCCTTCTTCAGCTCCACGACTTCCTCTGGGGGCGCAGATGGAGATCAAGCCGGACGCTGAACCCTAACCCTCGCCTAGGGTTCAGACCACTAGGGTTTGGAGTCTGCCGTTCTCCCGGCTTGCTCCCCGGACAGCACGCCGAATTTGCTTTTATCCATTCTATTAATGAGGAAGCGTGAACTTGTGAAGTTGTAATTAGCGTAATACCGAGATCACAACATGTGTCGTTCAAGTCGCTGCTGTTCTCGGACTGGGGATTATCTGTTAACCGGCATGAAAGAATGTTAATGGCAGCTATAAAACCCAATGCAAGTACCAGTTGCTATGTAAATGTGTTATTTGTACATTAGCAAAAAGTAAATTTTTTATATTTTTATATATATATAATTACGATATGCTGTGAGCACACCGTTATGGGTCAGGTAAATTTGCGCCGTTATTGACTAGATTATTTGAAACAGTTGTATTCTCATCATATTTCTTTTGACAGCACGCATTTAATGATTGCCATGATGCACATTTTTCATCATAGCTTAATAGTTCATCAGCAATTTTGCAATTCAATATTAAAACTGTTATGAGCACACTATGAACAATTTAGACGTACTCTGAAATGGACAGACACTTACATCATGTTTTCTGCATAACTGCACCATGTTTTCACGTAGTTGGAGTCCTTCGGGGCGGGATATGGAAAATGCTAGAGTTCATCTGCCTGTCAGCACCGAGGTCAGACTAGTTCAAGGTCTAAACTGCTGTGTGTGTTTTATTTAGCCTGTTTGTATACTCTCTGTATAGGAGGATGCAGGGAATGGTTTTCTGGAAGGAGAAATTATAACAAAGCAGCTCTTACTAGGTTGTTTCATGAAGGATTTAAATCTATTATGGCATAAAAAGGAATTAAGCTTGGGTTTGGTTTCCTGTATGAACTTCTTAGCATGTATTTAGAGCTATAACAGGCTACTAAGGAGAACACTTATGTAGATAGTTGTAATGTCACTAATTCTATGCTTTTGGTTCAGACAATCTATATCGATCTCTCTATCAATCAAATTCTTCATCTACTTTTTGAGTTTCACAGATGAAGAAAATCAGTCAATTATAATTGTGTTCCTTTTGAGTGAACCGTTTAATACTGCTTTTTATGTATTCATATAAAAGACTATTTTTTTCGTTATTTAACAAAACAGTGGAAGCTAAAAAAGAAGGCAATTTTCATTTCATTTTTGGTTCTAATAAAAAAGTTTTCTCTGAAGTTTTTCAATAAAAATAACTTTACCTCTACTATTGCTTATGTACACCCCCCCCACACACACACACACACTGTATGCACATGAATGCACAAGTTACTTTCCAGTAAGGACAAACAGGTTTGATTGATGAATAGATAGATATTTAGTTTTAATTCTGCAACCAAAGTTTTTTAGTTTTTTGGTTTTGGTAGTTTTGTTTTTTTGTGCATAATACTAGCCCTAAATTGCCTTTTTTTATTGTCTAAATCTGTCTGATACTATAAGCAGATAATGAGGGCCTTATTTCAATCGTATATGCCAGAGTGGAGTTGTAATTGGAGTTGAATTGGACTGCAACCGCAGACAGATGGACTAAGCATGCTGGATCCTTGTTGAGTCCTAGTCCGTAGAAACACTCTCACAATGACAGACACAGAGCGACATTGCCACGGCTGTAAAACACTGAACACACAAAGATCACAAAGATGTTGTTTCACTATCGATTGTCAAGGCAACGGTGATTTAGATCACGTGCGAGATAAGTGCGCTGAAAAGCTGTAAGAAACGGACAATTGGTTTAAAAAAAAAAAAGACAGGTTAAATTGGACACACAGCTTTTTAGTTCAACAAAGTCCTCCATTTATTTAGCAAGATTATTTGGTTATTTGCTTTTTGCATTTAGCACAGATTTTTTCTTTTCCATGCTGTCCAAACCCTGTCAGTACAGCCCAGCGACCCATTTTTGAGTTGCAACCCACTGGTTGGGAACCGCTGCAGTAGGGCACATTACCATTATTGCATCATCTCTCATGGCAGATAGGTGAATGGCTTTGAGCAAATGCCACTTCTGGCTTCAGGTCTTTCTCTCTTTTCCTTTCCATCTGTCTATCCTCCCATCTCCTAGTCGTTCCCCCCGGCTTTTTTTCTGTCCGCACCTGACACTTGGTCGACTTGCATCGCTGCCTCCCTCTCTCCTCTGCCTCTTTCCTTTCAGTTCTGCCGTTGTCATCCCCTCAGGACCATGAGGTTGAAAGAGGTTAGATGTGTCATGGAAGGGTGCAGGGTGGCTTAAAAAAAGACAAAAAACTGCAAGCTGTGGTGAATTGCTAATAGGCTATCATAGCACTGAGAAGGCGTTGGCTCGCCGGAGGTCTGTAACCCATTAAAGAAACGTCAACTCGGCATAGGTATGCCGGGAATTATGGGTCACTGACCGGAAAGTGGTGCTGGCCACCCATTGGTCAGAGGAGTGCCCTGTAATCTGTCACAATCCTGTAGCGGTAGTGACAGCAAGGGAAGCTTCCCCCTCGTTCTGCCACGGCAGGGCAAAGCAAGCACAGAGCACAATACCGTGAAGACCCCTCCCTGAATGATGTATTAGCACATCCTAAAGAGATCTGCCAGTCGAAAAAGCTAAGGTTACCAGTCGTGTACATACATCATACTTTATTTAATATGGCCTGCCATGTTTCTACGCAGAAATATAGTGCTGGTTTTAACCGAATAAACAAAGCAAAAGAACTGAAGCACCAGGAAATACTCGAGGTCAAGGTTTCATGAGTAATTTAGGTCAAGAGATCCCAAGAACACAATTTTCTCTAGATCTTTCGCGTTCGATTTTGACATGTCAAGAAAAAGTTAAAATCTTGAGAAAGCAAACTTGTTACTCTGTAAAGATGAGAAAAGTAAGGCAAAGCCTTGAGAAAACAACACCGGTTGTGATAGTATCACTATAACAAAGTAAAACAGTAAACAACAAGTTGTTATTGAAAGACTACGGGAAAATTAAGTCAAGAATTAAACAAGTTAAAAAGTTTATTGTTTTGTTGAGATCACAAGAAAGTCAAGAAAAAAACGGTCTCAAGAAAACTGTATATGCTGAGATCACTTGCACAACTTTTGGTTTGTTGAGAAAACTAGGATGAGATTTGGACAACACAACCTTTGTTAGACTTAGATCACAAGGACATGCATGGCAAAACAAAAACCTATAATAATGCACTCGCATGGCTTCCTAAGATGTTTGTAGATGAGTAAAATAGTATTTAGACACGTTCATTATTCACGAGAAGGTGTGGCCTAATCATCAGTTTTTCAGCTTGGAAGTGCTTCTTTTGACGTCTTTTACTTTTAAAGCTGTCATCATGAAACTTTGAAGACATAAGAGTCGTTAAACATGATTGCCAACATTTTGACATGAAACTCCACCAATTGCTCTTCAAATAGTTTCTACGAGACAGGGCTGGAAACAAAATTGAGAATAAAAAGAGATCAAACCAAACACCACAGTGCTTCTTAGGAATTTGTTGACAGATTTCTTTCCCCTCCAACAAACCTCACGTCTCTTTCCAGAAAGCGATGGCTTTCTTTGAGCTGCAAACGCCTTTTACCAGAGATGTCTGGGAAAGATGCCCTTCCCCTGATAAAAGACCACGGCAGCTGTGAAGTCAGGGAATCTCTCTTGTGCACTACCTTTCTCTCTTTATCTTGCTTTGACACTCCGGTGACTGGCTTGCGAGCGTTTGTAGGATTAGAGCCTTTTATCATTCTTTTTTTTTATTTGTTCTTGTTGAGTTTGTCAGCTCGGACCTTTCATCCACTTCCAGGTGAACCTGTGTTAAAACTGGGTTCTCTCCAGGAACCGTTGTACACACTCATACAGACGTTGTTTTTTTGACGGTCTTCCTGGTTGTAGCGCTGGGAAAGGTCAGCAGCCACATCTTGTGGTGCGAACTTAGGAGGCCGAGGAACGTTAAGGGGGGGAGATTTAATCTAGACCGCTGACCTTTTGAGGAACGTCAGACTGAAAGCGCCTCTTGATGCGGCGTAAGATAACTTGACGTTAGCTGGACCGCGGCGTTAGACATTTTCCGAGCACTGCAGACGTTCCAGATTGCTCAGAGAGTGCGGTGTCAGTGGTCGAAAGGCACCGGAGCTACATCCGACCTCCAGTATTGTGCGAATTGGAGTTTTTGACTTCAGACGCTTGCGATTGACAAGTCGGTGCAGTCGATACTCTTATCAGGGCTTCCACAGAGGTGCTGGGAGCAAAATACCTCACACGCACACATGCTGGCAGATACTTCTTCACCTCGTTCTCCCTCATCCATTTTCTGTCTCATTTTCTTCCTCTGAGAGACTCTTGGCTTACATTTGAAAGGAGCTGTTTACGCAAAAATGCAAATTTTGTAATTTATTTACCCTCGTGTTGTTTGGAACTCCTGTGGAGGACTAAAGGAACATTGTTTGGGGGATATCTTCTAAATCAAATGAGTACTGGGTCTAAATGCTTCACAAATGCAACCCATATTATGCTGTATTTCAGCTCCTACTTTGTAACTTTGTGTTGGAAGCAGACTAGCTGCTGGAGATGGAAGAATAACTCGTTCTCGCCATCCCTCTCTCTTCCGTTCTCACCTTCCTATACGGTTATTTATTAGTTGAGCCGAGGCCCAAGGCTGTCACCACACAGCGCACTTTCAAATCAATAATTGGAAATATTAATTATCGCAGCTGGGATGCTCCAGTCAAAAGGTGTTTATTTCCCTATTAGGAATAACAGAGGAGAAGGGGCTTTGATGGCCTGCTAATGCTAAATAATGATCAGGGAATAGGCTGTTATCTCACTGTTAAACTCCAGCCAAACCACCGGCACACTCTCTCCCCCA
Source organism: Enteromius unitaeniatus (assembly GCA_032359435.1). Lineage (NCBI taxonomy): Eukaryota > Metazoa > Chordata > Actinopteri > Cypriniformes > Cyprinidae > Enteromius > Enteromius unitaeniatus. Next base: position 6,430,243 of record JAUMHI010000068.1, on the reverse strand, counting down.
CACACACACACTTACACAGGATCCCTGACTCTTAGTCAGACAAGCTTGTTCATCGCAGGGTTGCAAAATTTATCACTAGATTTTATTTATTTGTTTGTTGTTTATAATAGTTGCATTGAGTTTTTTTTTGGAGTGCATTTACATTTTGCATTTACTCTTTGTAAATTTTGGTCAAGTTTTTGAATTTATGTGTGCTTGCCAAGGCTGCATTTATTATTATATATTTTTTATTTTATTTTAATAAAACATACTATTTATGTGCTTTGTAAACTCTCTGATTTATGAAAATTTTTTAAAGCTCAACATTGTACTGTTACAAGTTGTTGACAATTTTAGTAAGCGAATGAATAAAACGGAAATAAAATAAAATAAAACACATGTGGTGCGAAACGCCTTTCAAACTTACAGCCCAGTAGGTGAACAAAGCTCAAAAGTCTGTTTTTAACAGGATTCTGCAAGCCGGGATTCCATAATGCCACTGACCTGGAAAAAAAAATAGTGTACAATAAACATCCTGGTTTGACTGCGATGAAAAACAGCGTCTTTTGCTTATTCACAAATTGTAAAACCAAAGCAAACCATACATTTCATCCATGTTGACTGTTTGTCCCACGTGCAATTTATGACAGTGCCGCGTAAAACAAATACGGGAATTTTTTCACATTTATCATAGACGACGGAGGCAACAAGGCACAGTCCCGGTTTGCTGGGAGCAGCTTGTACTGAATTTCTATCTACCCCAGCACAGCGGTGCCTAATCAAACATCACTACAGGAGAACAGACTGTCTCTCAGGAGAATGGCTGTTTCATATCCCCCACTGTATTTTGTTTACCCTGTTTGATAGCTCCCCCTTTTGAAAGACAGCAGCACAGCAAACAACATGATTATCGAGTATTGTGTGCTTAAAGAAACAGATGACAAGGACAAAGAGACAGTTGCTCCCGTAGCTACATCGGAAATCCCGAAGAATACGTTCCCATACGTGCCGGTCGGGATTGCTGGGGACCGGAGGATCATGTGCATCATCCCAAACGAGATGCAACTGACACGCTCCTGTTGGGACGTGGGGATTTGAATTGTTCCGCTGAGTTTAAACAACAGATTGGCAAACACAGGGACGCCGGTGCTTTTGCTGCGGGCGGAAAATGTATAAGTGTGCGTTTCCGCCAGCACGAGTCTATCAGCATATGTGGTGGAGCAATAGGGTGGAGTCACGGCTCTGGAAATGCCACTCAACTGAGAAGCAATCTTATCTGGCAGTTGCAGGCAGTTCTCCTTTGCCTTCCATCCTCTACAAGCCCCCTCCATCCCTCTGTTTTTGTCCTGGACCTCGGATTCCTGGACCTCCTTAAATCTATCACAATTAGAACACGTGTTGTTGTTGTTTTTTGCAAGGAACACAGCATAAGGCAAACTCATTTGTTTTATCTTATGAGTAAAGAACACTTGGGCAATAAAAGGCACAAAAGCGGTGGAGAGGTGGTGGTGAGCTCTCTCAGGACTCAAGCTAAATGAATGCTTTCCCCGACGACAGCACAAGTTTGTCAGCTGCCGGTCGTTTTGTTTCTGGCGCATTTAAATGTGTGTGAAATTACAAAGGTCATTTACGGTTAGGATGGCCTTTGTCAATTTTGTCCTTACCACTTGTTTAATTGTTTTCAGCAGTGATGTAACCACATCCAAAATGTAGTTCAAAATGCTTTTGATTTAATAAGTAATCTTACATATTTACTTATTATTTAAAATCAGACAGAAATCAATCTTATCTCAAGTAGTGAAGGTAATATATATTTTTTAAAATGTTATTAAAATAGAAGTATTTTTAATTTATTTACATGTATAGTTTTATTATTATTTTTATTAATGCTTTCAAGCGATTTATCGCGATTAATCATATTTAATTTAGATTAATCGCGATTAATCACTCCAAAAAAGTATTTGTGCATATTTATTATTTCTGTATAAATACACACACATACAGTATATATATTTTTTTTTTTAAATATTTACATGTATATATTTATATTAATATTGTCACGAACGGCCCGCTGTGGTGTGCGTGAGCGCGCTTCTCAGCTGGGCAAGGAGCGGAAGGACACGGAGCTTTGACTTTAAACTTTTATTTAGGAA
>JAUMHI010000068.1:6411125-6428011 GCA_032359435.1 Enteromius unitaeniatus | reverse complement strand
CAAAAGACAGGGGGGAACACGGAACAGACCAAAATATACACACAGAAGACAAAAACAGACACGGAACATGACAAATATATAATAATGTTTAATTATTAATAAAAAATAAATAAATTTTTCACTTAAATAAATTTAATTGAAAAACATAGCATTTTTCCTGAAATATATACTGTACTGTGGGTGTGTATTTATATATGAATAATAAATATGCATAGTACACACACACACACATGTATTATGTAAAGAAAAAGTTTTATTTTTATTTATTTAATCACGATTTATTGTATTTTCATGTTAATGTTATTTATTTTTAATTGAGTTTTTGTCCTTTAAGCATATGGAAGCACCATGGAAGTCTGTACTGTAAAAAGTCAATGGGGATCAAAATATATGAATGTGTGTGTGAGTGTGTGTGAGAGTGTAAATTTGTGTACCCGCAATGTACGCCATCCCATTAGAGGTGAGAAAAATGCAATAAACTGAGTTCCGTCGATACTAAATGTACAAGGGAGAAACACATTGCTCTTAGGAAAACAAATGGACCATTACACCAGCATTTTATGACCAGGACAGTGACTAGTTGAATCCATAACCTTACACGAAAGTCCAATGTGTTAGGAATACTGACTCACTGATGCCGTTTACAGGTATGAGGTAGTTTTGAATGCATTCCTTTGCTTTATTACCAGGCATTGCATTGACAGTGTTGCACGCATATTGCAATGTTTTTATAAACGCGTCTGCTTTGTCTAATGTGGGCCACTGTTTGTGTTTGTCAGATGATTTGTTTGGAACGGTTATGTCTCACAATTATGCCTGTTGGATTGTTTTTGTCTTTATGCTTGAGAATGTGCGAGTTGTCATAATGTACTTCGAATAGACTTTTTTATTTATTTTTTTACTTTAACTGAAGTGTATAACAAAGCTACTGAACTCTGACCTTCAAAAGAATTATATATTTTGCCTTTTCCCCCTTTGCACAAAGACTTAGACCCTGGTAGTTATTATTTACGATGGATCAATTTATGGAATAATTTCTCAGAGGAAGGTTATTCCGTTCCTCAAGGTGAAAATGGATACGTTTAACACTTAATGAATCTGGCCTGGCCGTCTTCCTCATATATCAGCATGTTATTAAGGCATTTTAAAATCCCATTATGGTGTTTCTCCTTGAACAAGTCATGCTTTTATGGGACTGGCCTGTCTTTAAAACTGACCTTTTTCAGTCCCCCCCCACACACCATCAGACACACACAATTGAAAAGTAAAAGAAAATATGTTGAGGAGAAAGACAAAATGTTGATCCTGTCGTCTCTGAAACGTTTCCCTGGCTCTTGAGTTGGCGTTGACATGAAACGGAAGTTGCTGCAGCATTCACAAAGGCTTAATTTCAGGTTACAGATGGCTGGGGAGCCTGCAAAGGGCACTTCGCAAATTTGGGTAATCTTGTCGCAAATCTCCGTACAGCTCTTGGCCCTTTTTCATGCAAACTGGGCCTGCTGTGTTGCTATTAGCAGTTTGTTTTGGATCGATAGAAAGCTCCCATTGGATTACGATGCTGGGGAATGGATGTTATAGTGTAAATTAGGCCTTTAGGAGAGGATCTGTCCTGTTTTTCAACAATTAAAAAATGTGTAAGCAAAACTTTAAAGCTCTGTATTAATCAGCATTTATGCTAATGAATCAAATGTGCATTAACACTAAAGGACATGAAATATTTATATGTCGCTTTATAAAGTTGGTATACTGCTCCAATAGTCCACACTTCTATTATTTCTTTCTACATTACATCCCCATGTAGGAATAAATATGAGAATAGAAAAACTCTTTGAACATCCTTTGATCCTGCAGCAAAATCCGCTTGAATCCTTGAACGACGGGCGAAAGAAGGAAAAACAAACAAACAATATATATTTTCTTTCTGTTTTGCTAAAGTTCGTCGAATAGGAACCAGTCAAACTACAACCTTTATGGGGATAATGGGGGAAAAAATGGTTGAGCGAAATACGGAGCACTAAAACTGTGATGACACAGGCATCTAATCCAACAAATGCCATTCTTATCAGGCTTTAGTAGATTACAGTGAGCCTTCTACCCACAGAATCCCTCCTTGCCAGACACTCTCCACAGCCTAAGGGACAGGGATCAATAGGGCTTCATTGATCTTTCTCTCTCTCTCTCGCGACTGCCTCCACTTTAATTGTTGTTGCATTTCACTTCCTCCTTGCCACCGTCGCTAGAGACTGTAACCAAGCGAGCATCGCGGAGCAAATACAAAAAAGCTTGCTGATGAGACCAGTGATTTTTCTGATTTACTTAAAGACTTAAAGCTAAAGAAGCTACTTTAAGAGGCTGTATTTTTTGTATTTGATCAATGTGTCATCAGGTGTAGCGTTTTAGAGATTTCAGTCTTTACCTGTATAAGTAAATGCGAGCTGGACCTACAGTAGCAATGTTTTCTAAATTAACTGACTCAAGCGTGCCTTTAGGGTTTTGTCTGGAGGTATGCTCAGAAACTTGTCCTTGTCCTCATATGCCCCGATGCTGATTGAATGCTTAAATAAAATGGTAGTCAATCCAAACATTGGATATTTGCAAATGCATCCATTTCAGGTGGAGAAAACAAGAGCTGTGCCTGGAGTAGCTGTGCAGCACTTCAGAAATAGAAACAGGGTGCGAGTAACGTGAAGGCATGATGGTACAAATCACCACTTTTGTATTTTGTATGTGCCCGGCAAACCGACATGTGGGTCTTTGCGTTTGATCCAAACTTTGTGATGTACATAGGTTGAGTAGTTTGAGGCTGTTGGCTTATTGTGTTGACAACGGATGCCTGTGCCTGAACTAACCCTTTGTCTTGTCTGTACTGTTTTTCTTCTTCCAGATGACTCGCCCCATCCAGGTGAAGCCAGCTGACAGCGAGAGCCGTGGAGGTAGTTGTCTTGTTGTTTTTTTTCTTGATGTATCTTTTGTATGAACATACACAAACTTGTTCACCTTTCTCCCTGCTAAAAAAGATCAGAAAAACTGGCCACCAGTATTTCTTGCATTTGAATGCTGGTTCCCAATATTAGATCCTGGTGTAAGCATTTAGATTTTTTCCTTCAATTAGTTCTTGAAGTATCTTGAGGTCGAAAACAAATCCACCTGTTAAACCACTTTAACACTGCATGGACATTTTCAGCAGGGCCTACCTTCCTATCTTCACAATTCTCTTTCTTTGACTCTCCGTCTATCTGATGGATGCCCAGATTATTCATTTTAATTAAGGAGGCCGTGGTGCTAGTGAACGGAAGGAAAGTGGCTTCTGCTGCCTGTCTAACCTTGCTCCTCCTGCCAAACCCATTAACGACACACTGTAAATTAAAAAGCAATTAGCTTAGATATTGAAACGGGAGCCCTGAACCCCAAACCCCCTACTCGATGTCTGGTCAAATCAAGGGGCATATTGTAAACAAAAGGTATAAATGCCATAGGGATGGATGTTTGGGGGAAGGTAAAACGAGGTTGGCCGAGGATGCACAACTTGCCTAACAATCAATTATATTGCAGGACACTTGCCAAGACCCTTATTTCTGGGTCTCTAGCATGTGATTTTCTGTTTACTGTAAGTTGATCCATTTATTGGAAGCACCCACGCAAACATCCTATGGTGAAGGATTTAATGATCTTGAAAAGGTGTAAAAGAGAACAAAATGGGTGTTTTTCTAGTACTGCTTTTTTTTTTTTTTTTTTTCATTTGATGGTCCCAAACGGGCATTGGCAGCAGAGAAACTGTCTAATGTTTAATTAATGTTTAAAAACAAAAATCTGCAGGACAGTAGTTTTACCGCTGCCAATGCCTGGTGCCAATGGACACATGAACAAATTCTTCAGTGTTTGAATACTCAGCGTGTTTAAATTTAGAACTAAAGTCTGCAGTGCCCCTCCAATAGTAGAGTTGCCCCTCCTTTTGTCATTCAAAAGGAACTATAAAAATCAATGAACTTTTACTTTCTTTGTTAAAAAATGCCCCCAATTCGACCACCTTGGCTTACAGGCATAAGAATCTTTAAGGGAATGAGAGAAACCATCAGGGATGGGTCAACAAAATCTCTGACAAATTTTAGAAAAAAGGTGAATGTCGAAGTCCCACATCCCGTGGCCATCCCAGCAGTAGACAAGCAGGCCTTTGTAGAGGAGATTGATGCCTCATAAAACACCATTGATTTTGCCATTATAGAGGTGTGTGTTCGCATTGACTCTGACACTTTGCTGTCTTTGGACATCCCTGTGAGTGGCCAGCCTTAGCGGCCCCTAGGCACTCATTGGGTTTCCTTGGGTCCCTTATTGCCTTCCTCTTGGTGACCATGTTGGAGATGGAGAGTGTGCTTAGGTCAGACCCAATAGTTGCACATCATCCTAAATGAACAGCTCAGAGTAGCACCCCAGGAGCAATCCAACACCGTTGTGACTTTAATGGTTGCCGGGGATTTCTTTGCCAATCCTAGAGTGTTCTGCTTTGACAGGCTAGCTACTGCTTTAGGCAGTGCCATATGCGCTAATGCTGCTTTTTCTTCATGGGCACGTCCTCTAGTCCCTGGGGTTGTTGAGGATCCATGCGTTAGGACTTAATTACGTTACTTTCTCTAATTCCGAGGTGGCACCCAGATGGACGCTGGTTATTCTCTCGAGTTCAAGTGGGTTGACTGTTGGGACGCTCAGTGGCTCCAGTTCTAATTATGCTCGTAATCCCATTAAGTGGTTGAAAGGTCACCACACCTGTTCAAAGAAAAACAAAGGAAGAAACCTTCTAAACCTCAAGGAACCTCCTCCACAAGGGCTTTCAGTCAGTGGTTATTAAGTCTGTAGAGCTAATGTGATTAAATTGTTCTTCTAGATGCTTTTTTTAATCATTTCAATCTGCATGCGGTCATGGATAGAAGGAATCTCCTGGACGGGTCACCTGATTGACATGCTGCCTAGTTAAATTAATAATGTGGGTTATCATTAAATGAACAGTGTGCTGCCTGATAAAAAGTGCATTTCTGAATTCATGAGGACGCCGTAAGTGCTTGCAACCATTGCGAACGACATGCTTTTGGCAGTGTGCTAATATTCTTTGGCTTGCTTTTTGGGTGGTTCTTGTACCAAGACTATTTTGTTAGCAAGGACTTCTGCCCAAGCAAGTGTGTCCGTGTTGAGCAGAAAAGGAAGGGAATTTGAAAATAGAAATTAAAGTATGTTTGATTGACAACTCCCTCTGTACCATCTGAGCCTTTTTATATTAGTCCTCATCTCCAGATAACAGCATGTTTGCCTTATTGAACACTTTTCTATCTTTGCTCTGTTATGCAGCATGTGTCATTAAAAAGAGCTTTGGGGACAGATTGTACACTCACATACACACACTCTCTCCCTCTCCCCTGGTATCTCCGATATGAAACAGATTGATTTTGCTTCACAGGCAGGCCTGATGACTGGCACAGGCTGGATATTAAGGTGGCTGCTATTGCTTTTTGAAGGGCTGTTCAATGCCTCTCAGAGGCATTTGTGCTCTAACACAGGATAAATCAGCTTTAGTCACTTTGATCTCCTGCCCTACCCCCCAAAAAAACCCACCCCCTTAAGCAGATACCCCCAACACCAACCATCTAGTCTTTTTTTAGTGGAATCATCTCAATGACAAGTTCATGTCTTAATTTTCTGGGCATAACATAGAATTACTCCACATAGGCCAGTCAGTACAGTATATGGTTTTTCCAAAACTCAGTCCATGGAAGCAGTTGTTTGAAATGTGTTGGTGGTCTTCCCGGACAATGAGATAATGTAGCTTATTTGAATTAATAACTAAAAGAACATTACTGTTCTGAATTTTCTGTGCATGATTCATGTTTAGAATCTTCCAAAAAATGGAACCCATACTTACATTTGTGATTAAGGTGAAATTTGAGTCTAATGAAAATTCTACCGCAATCTTGTGCTTCGAATCATATTGAAAAACATGCACATGCTCAACCTCTCAACTAAAATGGAACAGGTCAATTTTCCCCTCAGCGCCTTGACTAACTGCTAGGTTCCACTTGTGGTTAAGATTTAGCCGCACTTCACTATTCCTGCATTATCTCCAGTCTAAAGGATAGTGGGCACGATTGCATGAATTTGCTCGGATGTGACAGTCAGGGGTAGATGTGGAGTGTGTCAGTGAGTGGGGTGAGCGCTGTGGAATAATGAGTTCATCGGAAGAAACCCTCTTTCAACATGCACATGCATTCTAGCTTGCATGCTAAAAGAAGCTATTGGTGCAATACGCTTGTAATAAGCAGAAAGAGTAGCTTTTCCTCAAAAAGGGGAAAAAAGGGGTCCAGATTACTACTTTCAATTGCTCTTGGCTGGTCCAAATGTCTGAAAAAATATATGCTAATCCCCTTTACACATAAGCGTAGGCTAAGTTGAATATTTAAAAACACATCCACCTAGCTTTGAGTATTCTGTGAGTCACCTATATACCTGGGCTAAGAATAAAGCTTAGCTTGAAATACCATTTCTAACAGACTATCAACATTTCCAGTAGAATTACCAGCTACTTTTGGCGTAGCAGAAATAAAGTAGCTCAAGACATATCATGGCATCTGCTCTGTAAATGTAGCATTTCAAACCGAGTGTTAAATTAGCGTTAGCTTTAGCAGCTACATTTAAGGAAATAAGGTACCTTGTATCTTAACGTTTCCATACCCCGTCGAAGCAATTTGACTTCAATTAACATTTCAAGCTAGCAGGTTCCCAGACAGAGAACGGCAGCTGAAGGAACATCTTTCAACCACTGATTTTCTCGTCATTCTCAGCCTCAACATGCACGTAATCGCACGCGCAGCGGTCGGGAATTCATTTCAGTCCGTCTGTGCAAGCGGACCACCAAAGGTTACTGTTGAACACAAGAAGTAAAGGTCAGAAATCATGTTTAGTTTTCCTCCAGCTGCGAGGTAATTCCAGCCAGCAGATTGTGTCCCCGCCGAGGCAAGGCAGAGGAGCCTAGCGCAGAAGGGCGAGCAGGCACAAGGTTATCCAGTCAGTACTGCCACAGCCCCTTTGCTGTCACCCCTAATAAGAACTGCTCCCTTATCACTGCTACAATCACCTTGAGAAACAAACTCTGCTTGCTTTTTCCTTAGCGAAAGGCTTGGACAAAGGTGACAGGGTTTCAGCCTGCCATTCTCATAATGGTTTATCTGCTTCTATCAAGCGGGAAGACTGAAGATAGGTTGACGAAACTTGTTTTCCTCTATCTCGGACTAAAGAGTTTGGAAAATACAAGTCAGATTGAATAGCTTAGATGTTGCTATTTGTGTTTTCTCTTTCTAAGACTCGTATCACACCTACCATTAACCCTACAATAGAAACACTGGTGTTGCCTTCAGGTTGTTTAAAACAACAATTTACTATGGAAGCCCGTTTCTACCGCTAAATAAAAAATTTTTTTAAAGTTATTTCGAGTTTTTCTGTTACTATTCAGATTTTTTTTTCTCAGAAGTGTGTGATATAAACTCACATGTACAAGTTATAAAGTCAGTATTGCGTGATATAAACTCACAATCGTGAGTTAAAATTTCCCTTCTGAGGGGGGAGAAAGACTGATGTTCTTAGAATTGCAAGTTTATGTCTCACAATTCTGACTTAACAACTCGCAATTGCTATATACAAACTCGAATTGACATTTTAATATTGAAAAAAAATAAATCAGAATTGTGAGATCCCAACAACATTTTTTACATTTTTCATTCAGTGGCAGAAATGGGCTTCCATAGTTCACACATTCCTTTATATATATATATATATATATATATATATGTGTGTATTCATAATTACTCACCATCATGTGCTTAATCCTGTATCCCCCTGTGTAACACTAAAGGAAATATTTAGATGGTTGTATTTTTCACAAAATAGTTACGATTGGTTGCCGAATGTGACATAAGTGATTATGTTTTACCAAATTTGACATTGCATGTTTAAAAGTCAGGTGGATTCTGATTGGCTGTTAATGTTTTTATTTGGTCATTAGCTGGAAAAATAAGAAAAAGATTCTGAAAGTCCTTCCATTAAAATGGTTCCTCTGTCATGCTGTTGATGTGGTGGGGATATCCCTGTTCTAATAAAATTAGAACATTAAAACTTAATATTCATTATTTTTACAGTGTATTTTTGGTATGAAAAGCCTCTTTACTTTGTATTCAAGTTACATTTTTAATCAAGTGCAAAGAAATAGGAATCAAGCCCATGGCCTTGATGCTGCTAGCACCTACTGTTTGATTTATTTTGTTGTTGTTTGACAATATCAGACCCCACTGGCCCCATCCATTGTGTGGAAAAGGGCAGCATAAACATAAGACTAAACATCTCCTTTTGTGATATTCGAAATAAAGACAAGTCTACAAGCTGGGAAAGAGATGAGGGTGAATAAATGCTGGCTTATTTTTATGACATTGATTTAGTGTTATTTCAGCCATATTTTACTGCATCTGTTGCATCTGATTACTGGAGAACATTGTTCTTACATGTAAACTCCCTTTTATTGGGCGGCTGTTGTAAGTGGGCCAATGTGGTGGCTGATTGCATGGGCTCTAAAGCGAGCTCTTGAGGTGTTCTGATTGGTCGGACAGGTCAAAAAGAGCAGAGCCAAATCACTGCAATCACCAGGCTGCTGCCTCTCTCAGCACTAATGACAGTCCTTCATATGCAGCCATCTCATTAAAGCTATCATGTTCTTCAGTGTCACACATACACACATGCACACACATTTCATGTGTTCAGGACACATGAGGACATATTTCATCTTACATGTGTGAGCATGCCACAAAAAACTGTCAGTCTAACCTTCTTACACATGAAGGACAATATAGGTTGTGGATCCACTTTACACACACACACACACACACACACACATTCACACACACACAACACGTGTTTATTCTGTACAAACTGTATGTGACATCTAATATTTTCTATGCCCTACCCATAAAAACCTTTCAGCATTTTTATTTTCATTAAGGTATATTTATAATGTTTATTAAACTACTTTTCTCATGGGTGCAATTGGCTTTGCCCCATGTAAATTTTACGATTCTTGTGGTTGCATTTATCCCCAAAATGTAGGTAAAACCTGACCTAGACACACTCACAAAATCGAGAAGCGTTCTTTGTATAACCACATAACAGACAAAAGTTGACACAGGTCAGAGTAGTGCACTAGAATGTCCGAAAAGCCCAGATGGGGCGGGCCAGAGCTGGGCGCTGTGCGGGGAGAGCAGCTCCTTTAGCAGATGGGAGGAGATTACGACAGACTACATCCAGAACTGCTCTGAGACCCAGCTCATCCTAACACACTTCCTGTGAGTCTTACATCACACACGCAGACACACTTTTTGGCAGGCCTGAAAATACCTCAAGGTTTTTCCGTGGCAAGTGAGCAAACTCAGCCTGATGAATATTACATGTAAAATCCAAGGAGGGATTACAGCACAAGCATTCTTAGACGTAATACGAGTCAGAATTCAGATTTAGTTGGCGTGTTGCTTTTATAAACCCCAGTTTTTTTGTGTTTGCCTTTGTTCTGTTTGTACACAATTTGCGGTCTTTTTTCACACCTTGAGATGATGTCACGCTGTATACAAACTAGGCAATATATTGAATAACTCTACACAATATTTTCAAAATTATTATGCTGGCCATTAGGTTTCCTTAAAACTTTTCGTTAGATTATAACTATAGACATGTATGTGTTTGTATTTACACATAATAAATATGCACAGTACACACACATAATGTGAACCAAAACTTGCAGTTATTGCGATGAATCATTTAACTGCACTAGTATATGCATAACTGTGTTAATTTGATATATTATTGATTATTGTTGTTATTATTAATATAATTATATTATTACATATTTTTATTTCATTTATTTCACAAGACTTTTGTTATTACTATTTATCATGGTACATGTTTTAAATCTAGTTTGCTACAGTTGGATATCTGGCTAAAATTATAGTTATTTTGAATAAATATTGCAACACATTTCAAATACCATGAATAACAACTTTAAACACAGAAGTATTTTTTCCCGCCTTGCACTGCGATCAGAATGCATAAGTTCATCATGGTATAAACACTAACTACCAACCACAAAAGCCCCACACACTAGAAACATCAAGTATGTATATATATATACATTCTTACATATTTACATACATACAGTTTTTTTGTAAGAGCCCAGTGATTTTGAATCTGAGATTTCAAACATAGTCTGAGAGGCTGTGCAATCATTTTTTTTCCCTTTAGCTAAAAAAAAAGCCTCTGAAAAAATCTTAAGGAGTTAAGCTGAGATATGTGACAGTTCAGACAAAGTCAAACTCTCTTCTTACGAGAGATACTTTAAAATTGTGTGAAAATGAGATGCTACGGATGAAAACATGAACATTTTTGTCCACATGTGCAGTCGTACGGTGTATATAAATATATCGTTAGTAACAATTAATCTCCCATAATTTCTGGAATTGGCACCGGTCCCACTGGTATAATGTGATTCATCAGCATCTTCAAACTGAGCGCTAGGGAATTGCCGCTTGCCGCTCTTCTGTACTGTTTTATGCCACAATTGTCCGTTCACATGGAGCTTGATTGACAGCTGATCTGACCAATCAGAACGCAGATATTATGTGCCACCGTCTTGTCCGACAGCTCTGTAGAAAGCAACGCTTCAGTTTTTTTTAAAAAAAGGCTCACTTCCCAACTCCACAAGAGTTTTGAGTTTTACCGTTTTTGAATCCATTCAGCCGATCTTCGATTTTCCATCATTCTTATTATACAATGTACCTAAAGAAAAGTACCTAAATTCGAACATTCGAATTTCTAACGGTCTAATCAGATTCAATGATCTATGCTAAGCTGTGCTAAAAGTGCTACCACCAGAACCAGAGATCCGCTGAATGGATTTTAAAATGGGTAAGACTCAACTCTTGAAGAGCTGGAAACTGAGCCTTTAAAATTCAGTGCAACGCGTGAACCCATCATCTTTTCATGTTTACTTATAGCGTTAAATAAACATGAATGAACATCAAAGCTAGGGTTGCACGATTAATCGAATGCGACTGTCGTGTGCGTATCATCAGTAAAGCTGGTTCTGTAATCAGTAGTAAATCTCCATCACATGCTTTCAGATGGAGCGGCTTTTACTGACAAGTTACGCAAAAGTGCTTTTCTAATTGCAAACAATGTTGTTGCGTGATTCTGAAATGAAAGAAATCATTCTGTGATAATGACAGCTGTTTGCATAGCTTGTCAGTGAACTACTGTATGACTCTTTGTTGTAAACGCTGCTGAAAATATCTCATTTAATAACATGTTTTTCACGTAATAATAGGACATCATTCGAGTGTTGAAGTAAATCCTTCTGTGAAATGATGTGGCTTCTTGCACAGAATAAGGCACGCAATATAGTATTCTAAGCAGTGATAAAGGCTGTGTTGATTAGTATTACATTATTATTTAAGAAAAATATTTGTATAAGTCCACTGAAGTCGATCTATTCTCCTGTCTAATTTGTTTGTCGGACAAGATGGTGGATTCATCGTTATGATTGCTCAGATCGCCTGTCAATCAAGCTCTCTAGTCAATTACGAAATTCTGGGTCTGATTCTTCTCACTAAAGGGTGAAAATGTCTTGATGGGGCTGCCCTCTCAAACCCCCCCATTTGCTCCATTTGTCAGCGAGACCAGACGCGTATCATTTACAGGTCCATTATTTATGATGCTCACCACACCTCCAAAAATACCCCAGCAGCAGACAGACACCAGACCTTGGCAGATACACATGGGTACTGCGGGGACTCCAGGAGCAATGCACCATTAAAGAGAACCCATGCTGCTTCAGAGGGCACAGCAAAAAGCCTTTAAACGACGACTGCTCGCTAGAACCGAGAGCTGTGTGTGTGTCATGTTGTCCGGCATGGGCTGCTGATTACCTCGCCAGGCAAGGCAAATGAGAGTGCAGGTAATGGAGAAAGAAGTGCTCACTAGTCGGTTGTAAAAGCCTCGCAGTTAGAAGATCTGTAACCTTTGCTGTGAAGCGTGAACAAAACGTCCAGCACATTAGCATCGATAACTGTGCTCTTGCGTTATGTACCTGTGGATTTTCTAATATTGGCATGCTGTGAAGAGAGTTTGTCACAATTACCGGGCCTCAACAGTGAGGATTTTTATAGTTGACACGGTTGGCCCAGTAATTCAGGTTTATTACCTGTTTTAAAAGTATTTTCAGTGGAATCAAATAAAAAAGAATTTATATCTGAATTTATATACTGTATATCAACGTATACAGTATATTTTAATTATTCTATTTTTATTATACATTATTGTAGTGGACTTTTTACTATAATTACTTTTTTTGTCTGTAGTTCTGTGTTTCTGTTCTGTTGTAGTATGGCATCAAAAGGCATACATTTTATTTTTAGCAACATATTTTTTTGGTATTTTAATTAATCTATCTGTCTATTATGCCATTGTTTTAAAATCAAACCCCAAGTTATTAGAGTTTTTAAATAATTGATTCATTATCAGTGCATACACCCTATTATTTATTTATTAATTGATTTATTTATACAATTATTGATGATGATTATGATAATAGTAATAATGACAATGGCATTTTATAATGTATTTTTATGTTTTTATTAAAACATGTTATTTTTATTTTTATTAATACATGTTATATACTTATCAACATAATTCTTCACATTTATATTTTTATTAATTAATTAATTAATTATTTGATATATTTTTTAATTAAAAATTATATGTATTTATAATTACATGAATATATATATATACTGTGTGTGTGTATATATATATTTTGTTTAATTTTTTTACATATTTAATTTTTTTATTTTTTTAATTAACTGATTCATTACTAGTTCATGAACACTTCTTTATTTCTACATTGATAATAATAATAATAATAATTGATTATGTATTTTAGCATGTTTTGCATTATTAATAAATTCATTATATATTTATTAATATAGTTCTTCAAATTCATATGTTTCTTTATCCTTTTCTTTATAAATTAAATTTAGAACAATCCCATTTGAATATTTTTAATTTGTTTTACTATTTATTCACAAATGTATTTCACTATGTATTTACAGTATTAACACTGTATTTCTATTTTTATATATTAGTTTATGTATTGTGTGTATATATTGCCGGGACTTTAAAGTGTTAATTTAGATTAATTAATTACACAAAAATAACGTGTTACATTTTTTTAACGCATTTTAATCGCACTTATTTTTGCACCGCGGAACGTTTCTCACTGGATGAGTTTCGGCGGACCGATTATACTGGAGCACCAACTACCGTTTCTATTGTTCTGAATAGGGATGTCCCGATCCCGACCTGTCGATCTGCCGGGCCTGTAATCAGCGGTAAATGCCATCAGGTGCATTTAGATTAATTAATTACAAAGCCTCTAATTAATTAGATTAATTTTTTTAATTGAGTCCCGGCCCTAATATATATGTATATATATTATATATATATAAGAAATTACTTAACAACAGCTGGACATCGTACAGTATTAATATTCCATATCACCATTTTCTTTTTTTTATAAAAACACGTGTACATAACACAATGAAAAATGTTAAGACTAGCACTAACCTAAAATGTTATTGCTACTTCAAAAGACAAAACCAGCCTAAAGTTGACTTAGTGATGTGAAACACCAAACTAACATTTTTCTACTTGATCCGACAACAAAGTCTCTTAAAATCTAGTGCAAATAAAGACACATCTTGTTCGAGAACAAAAGCTTGATCTTCTTGCCCCCTTATAATAAACATGATGGGACGGGTAAGAACATAAAGGTATTGGAATAAGGCTTCAAATGCCTGCCGTTACCTTTGGCTACAGAAACTCTGACCTGACACCTGAACCAATCTGTCTGGAGAACATGAACTTCAAAGAGCACTTTGATGGCAGGGGAGGCTTATTGGATAGATCAGAGCATGAGTGGCTTTTCACTTCAGATTAGCTTCCCTGACGTGAGCTCATGACTAATAACAGAGATGCACTATCGTAAAAAAGAACCAGGAAATCTTGTAAAGGACGTAGCGTACATGATCGGTTGAAGAATCAACGCTAATCAGCGTCTGAGATAAGAAGTGCCAGTCTATTATATCTTCTCAATTAAGGTAAAATTTAGGAGATATGGCGATTGGAGGTATGCTGTACACATGGGATGAGAATTGAATAAATCTGTATCTGGTTCGATTTAACATCTCCACTTTGTTAATGATTTGTTTAGTAAGTTTAGTGTTTTGATTTATGTCATAAGAATCACTTGTGGTTCAGTGAGTGAGTCAGATTCAGTATCCGATTCAGTGAATTATAGACTGATTCGATATCAGTCTAAATAGCATATTTCTGCAATATATACACACTAAATAATTTTGCCGCGTGATGTGCTTTCAAATGATTTTCAATCAGAAATTGCAAGCAAAATTCACACACCCATAAAAAAACACAGTGAGTAAAACACATCAAAAATTTTATATTTTAAATTTGAATGAATGACAAAAACCACTAATAATTTTTACGGTGTAGTTATGACAAAAACTAAAACTGATATACTATAGGAACACCAAATTTGTGAATCTTTTTAAATGATTCATTGACAGAACTGAGTCATTCAGTCAGGAATCTAAGAAAGAATATAAGAATAAAAAAAAGAAAATGTAATTGAAACTTTTTATCTAAAAATTTTAACTATTATCATTGCAACTGCTTTTTACGTCTCACAATTAGATTTTTATTTCCCCAATTCTGACGAAAAGAGCGCCTGACGTTCTTCCAATTCTGACTTTTTTCTTATGAGTTTACATTTTGCAATTTAGTGTTTGCTAAAAATTGAATTTTAATTTCACAATTCAGATTTTTTTTCTCGCAATTCTGAATTTATACTTTTTCCTTGTAATTCTGATAAACATTCATAAACAAAATTCTTAGTTTGTATATTCTGTATGTGAACATTTTTATAACAAAAAAAACCAAACAAACAAACATATATATATATATATATATATATATATATATATAATTTATTTATTTATTTTTTCCTAAAAAATATTTTGTCACAAAGTCACTGTCATAAATATGGCCAATTTTGATTTCATGCTGAACATTTATTTACAGTTTACGTATTTGAAACTGAACGGATTCTGAATTCCCAGCCCTAGTTTTAAGTAGTTTAAAAAAACACCATATTGTTGCCTAATTAAGAGGGTTACGGATTAAATAAATATCTGTTTTTTCCCAACAGATGGCATAACATTATTCTGTAAT
Source organism: Enteromius unitaeniatus (assembly GCA_032359435.1). Classification (NCBI taxonomy): domain Eukaryota; kingdom Metazoa; phylum Chordata; class Actinopteri; order Cypriniformes; family Cyprinidae; genus Enteromius; species Enteromius unitaeniatus. The sequence goes on along the minus strand of JAUMHI010000068.1, from coordinate 6,412,633 downwards.
AAATCGGTTTGAAAGTGGTTTGAAACAATCAGTCATGTTTTTCTCCTGTGCATTTAAGAATTGCATTTGCCAGTTCATCATGTCTATCATCCACATGGCTAAAGCAGTTCAGTAGTATTTTGTTTTATTTTCACCTGGGATTTTAAAGAAAAAAAAGGCAAAAAATCTCTTTAATGCAAAAAAAAAACAAAAAACTTGGACTCCATAATGGACATCTGTCTCCTATTAATGTTGCGAGGGAATAAGGGAGAAGCAAAATATGCTTAAAGGAGAATTAATTTAGGGGAATGCAGGGACTGATTCAGAATGTTAACACAGAACCTTGAAGTCCTGCTAGAGCGGGAACGGGCAAGGCCAGTGCAATCTGGAGAGGCTTTTTAATCCACGCCGCACGCCTGCTGTAACTCACAGCTACTGACAACAAGCATCAAACCACGATATATCAAATCAAGCTGAAAGGTCCTGGCCGCTTTAAAACTCTAAGGCAATGCTGAAAGCTGAAATGTGGGACCGTTCTTGTCTGAGGCCAAGTGAGAAACTTCTTGCTGTGAAACGCCTGTGTCTTGCCATGTTGCCTCCCTTAAATTAAATGGCAGTTCCCTTCGGCTGCTGTCAGGTCATGTGTCCACTGCTTTTCTTGAGGTATTTTTGGTACAATCTCCAGTTGTGATTTTGCACTGGAGGATCTCCACCATTGGATTTAACTGCGCGCACACACACACACTTATTTGTGCATAAACACATATGTCTCAATATATATACATAGTTATGGATGGATAGATAGATAGATTACTAGTCTTGAGGGTGAGTAATTAGTAAGAGAATTGTAATTTTTCTGTAATTATTCTTCCATGTAGAGGAGTAAACAGAGCCTTTACCTATCTTTATCTTACTTCTCCAGTACTTCTATTTAGAGAGCAGACTGACAGACGGGTCAGCAGCTTCTTTATAGTGTGAAGTGACACATTCACAAGTGCGCTTTTGTCTCAATATGCCGACAATAACCTGTTTTGCATAAACTAAAATCAAACCCTGTCACCTCATTAAATGCTAAATGTTCCTACAGATCATTGATTTGCCTCGTTCTTTGATCTCGTGAAGGATCATTTGAGATGTTTCACCACAGATCTGTGGCACGTTCACTCTGTAGGGGGCACGCGGCTCGCTGTTCGGCCCCTATCTGGATGACATTAATGAAACGTGAAAGGGAGGTAATCACAGATCACAATATTTTGCACTTGCTGCGTTTACATCCTCCACACAGTTCCTCAGTGTTCACGTCTACTTTCATCTCACTTTTACACCACTGAATTTATTCTCTATTACCACTAAAATTAAAGAACATGTAGCTACAAGGTGAAAATACGAGATCCACCTGTCTTTAATAAACCCTAAGCCACCTTGTGACCTTGTTTAAGCCACATGCAGCGACTTTTCCCAAGATAACAGCTCTGAGTTTTCTCCTGTAATGTCTGAAGAGTTTGGAGAACACCTGATAAGAGAAAAGA
>JAUMHI010000068.1:6387600-6411025 GCA_032359435.1 Enteromius unitaeniatus | reverse complement strand
TAGTTTCATCTGATCATAGAAGCCAGTCCCATTTGTAGTTCCAGTCCTGTCTGACAACTGAACATGCTGGAGATTTTGGATGAGCGAGGAGAATTTTTCTTAAACCCTCCTGAACAACATGTGCTGATTTAGGGTCTATTTGACCCTTTTTTTTAAAGGTTTTCTGACCCTGAGGCTCAACTATTTTCTGCAATTCTCCAGCTGTGATGCTTCAAGAGTCTTTAGCTACTCAAACTCTACTCCTCGCCATGTATTAGGATGATAGAGACACACGTCCTCTTCCAGGCAGCTTTGTAACATTTGTGACCCTGGATCACAAAACCTTAAGTCTTAAGTCGCTGGGGTGTATTTGCAGCAAAAGCCAAAAATACACTGTATAGGTCAAAATTATTGATTTTTCTTTTTTGCCAAACATCCTTAGGATAGTAAGTAAAGATCATGTTTCATGAAGGTATTTAGTCAATTTCTTACCAAAAATATATTAAAACTTCATTTTTTATTAGTAATATGCATTGATGAGATCTTCATTTGGACAACTTTAAAAGTGATTGCATTTTGATCTTCCATCCAAATCTTCCATTGAAATCCCTATCCATCCAAATCATACATCAATGTGAAGCTTATTTATTCAGCTTTCAGATCATGTATAAATCTCAATTTTGGAAAATGAACACTTACGACTGGTTTTGTTGTCCAGGGTCACATTTTAAGTTGATTGGAAATTCTTAATTCTTTCCCTGATGGTGGAAATGGTAATTTTCACTGCTCTAGCTCTTTTCTTAAATCCACTTCACTAATTTGTGAAGTTTAATTATCTTCTTTGGAGCATATAAGAAATATATTCTTTGTTTTTTTCTCATTGTGTTGGTGATTAAGGGATTTTCCTTCCTATATATATTTCTGTGAAACAGGAAGCCAGGGCTGGATATTTTCATGTTCATAATCACCCTGGAGTGATCAAAACTTGGAATATTTACTTCAGAGATTCAAGTATTGAATAGAAATATACTTCAGAGATTCAAGTAGAAAAACATTTATTTACACTTATTATATGTATATGCCACATAAATAGCTTGTAAAGCTGGTATGGCAATGAATTTAAATACAGCAACAACTTAATTTTTACATTTCACTAGCATGTATGCTAGTTAGCCAGGTGTCCGCCTGGGTTTTTGTCCACCTATCAGAAGCCTGTTTGGAAACAGGAGATGTTGGCATGCTCTGGAGGAAACCAGCTGGATTAGGTGTGCCAGACATGCCACAAAACAGCTTTCTGGCACAAACCTGTGCCAACCTGAGATTGGCACGGGCGCAGATACACTTACAAGTCTCATGTTAACATGGCAAATACACAGATGAAGAGCCTTTAAGACCATCTGTAAGGTTTAAACGTCAAACAGGGTCACAAGCAAAGCTCAGATGATGCATTTTAGCCTGTTTTATGATTCAAAAGTGCACAGAAAATGAATTCGAAAACACTTGCGATGAAAAATGCATCTGAAAACAAACTCTTATTTTGTTAGGCGCGCTTATTTGTTTCAATTTATCAGACTGGCATTAAATATGATTTCCTCGTATTTTCTGTTCCCCAGCAATTTCTTTAAGCAAATAAAAAAGTCATCAGGCAAAGCATGAAACTATCGCTGCCCATAAAAACAGTCTCACCTTGCTGGTGAAATCTAAAGTGCGTCTCTAACTGGTGTGAAAGCACTGCCAGTCAGCTGCAAATTAGCACATTTAAAGCGTACTCGCCATTGGCCCAAACATTTCCGAAGGCACTCTGCTTATCAGAAGCCTGTACGTGACTTGCATGATTTGTTAGTTCAACAAAAGGAAGTTCAGTAGGGCGACTGTACTTATGCAACTGCACTGTGAAGGTAAAATAAGAGCTTTATGTAAAAAATACCAACATCGGTTTTAGTTGAAATCACATTTTCACATGTGAAATGAATCCTTTTGTGTAGTATAATTTCTTTAAATTCACTGTATGTTAAAAAAAATCCAGCTTAAGATGATGTCTTGTCTGGGTCTAGTCTGTTAGCTGGTTTGAAAGGGTTTTTGAGGACTGGTCAGGCTGGGAGACCGGCTAAAACCAGCTAAGAACTGCAAACAAGGCTGGCTGACTGGTTTGCTTATTTATTTTTCGTGAGGATGGATCAGGATACTTAAATTTTTTTTTGAGCATTAGGTGGTGCTTTGTTTTTCTGTGTATACTTTATAAAGTATGTGTTTTTTTTAGGTGGTACATAAAATATGTTATATTCATGTAAATATTTAATTCTAGGCTCTTTGATTGTGCTGGATTTGTTCTTTGTAGTATTCCTCATAATATTCTTTATTCGTTTTGTTTTCGGTTGAAACTGTGTTTTGTGATGTTGCAGCAGCTGGTGATTTTCATTAATGATACAATACGGCATGTTCCAATAAAGTTAAAGAAAATATTTTATACATATGAGAACCAAGTCAAGTAAATTATGTGGCATATACAGGCCTGTATTATCTTGATGACATAATATTAATTTCGCAATAGCTGCAACCGTTAATGCTTTGAATTGACATTTTCCCATTATTTACTCACCCTCAAGTCGTTCCAGTTTGTATGACTTTCTTCTAAGTAACAAAAAAATAAGATCATTTGAAAAATGTCTGTGTTTTTTGTTAACACGGTAAAAGTCAATGAGGTGCAAATTCTTTTGTTTTGGGCCCCATTGCCTTCCATTGTAACGACGCACCCCGATTCGGTTGAAAATCACTAATAATATGTAACTCTTTAAGTCAATTGACATGTTTAAAAAACATAATATGGATGGAGGTGTTTTTTTTTTTTTTTTTAACAGCTGATATCCAGTCCGCTAGTGTGAATGATATAGTTGTCTTTATAGATATCTTTATAGTTATCGTTCTTTGTGTGAACTGGGCTTAAGCCTTGGATTGTTTATATGAAGAGTTTGTTTATATAAAGAGATGTCTTTTATTTTCTTTATTAATTTGATTTGAAATTTGTTATAAAACAGATCCTTGATTCTGATTGGTGGAGCTGCATTCAAAGCTATTGTAAATTACTCTACAAACATGCACCTCTTTGTTTGAAAATTTTCACATGAGGTTTTTTTACTTTTAGCTTAACTTTCTTTTTGTAATTTGTCTTAAATCTAATTTCTCAAACTGGTATTGTGAATCGTATCAAGGATTGTATCGTTGCATCTAAAAACTGTTGAAACATTCTTCTGTATCAGTTCTTTTATATTCCATCGAAGAAAGAAACCCCTTTTCAACAACTTTAAAATGAATGAATCTATCGACAAGAACGCGACCAAAAAGTTTAGTGGCCTGACAACTTCCAACAACAAAATTGGCGTCAATGTGTTTGTCCAGTTTCGTACGGTCCATATTGCAACCTAACAAAGCTAAAGTGCAGTCTCTCGGGGGGTGGGCTGTGCTTTTTATTTCGGAATGCGTCGCCCCCTGTTTGTAAAGACCCCAGTGTTTCTGGTCCCCAGTGTCCCCATTATAGCCTGCTTGGCATTCTGAGAGGAATAAATTGGTTGGACGGGCTTTCGGTGGGCTTAGCCACCATGCTGGCACAATACAGCAGACCGGCAGTTCGTTCAGGTGGGATCACAGCCAGCGGCGCAGCTCGACAGACACCCAGAGAGGAATGGTGTGGGGCGGCAGCTGTCTGCCCATAGGGAACCGGTGGATTCAGACCTCCTGGTCATTAGTGGGAGACACAGTGAGTGAAGCAACATGCTGCGGAAGAATGACACATCTGCAAACAGCTGCGAACCCTTGTTGAAGCTTCTCTTCCAATTGTTTGCGCCTAGCCAGACGCTACTTTGAGCATTGGTAGTTAGCCATGTTGTTTTTGTTCACTTGGTGAGAAGAGAAAACCACTGAAACTAACTACAAATTTGGAGAACTGGCTCTTTCTGAAAATATACCTCATGACTTTTTTTAAAAGCATAAGAAGCACTGTTTATTTACTTAGTTTTAGTAATATGTTTGATAAACTACTCAGTCAGTACGTGAAACTGATATTAAATTTTGTAAACTTTCAATAAAATATTTAAATCATCAAACATGTATTTAATTAATAATCAAGATTAATTAAAGGTCAAGATTAATGATAATATTGCTTTTTAAGCAACTTTCTTTTTTTGAAACATTTTTATTTTTGAGTGTATTAGCTAATTTTGCATTTTGTGTCTGGTTTGGATTGACTTTTGTGTGTGTGTGTTTTTTTTTATCATTTAATAAAGTATTAAATATAATATTTTAATTTTTCTTTACTTTTTTGCTTTATTATTTGAGATTAAGCTTTATTTTAACTCATTTAAATTTTTGGTAATTGTGTTGAAAACCTAAATATTACAACAATTCATAAATAAAGCAAGATTTTTTTAAAGGATAAGTTCATACTTTACTTAACAATTTATTGAAAAAATTTCAAATAAACAACAAATAAAAATAAATGTAATGATAATACAAATTTTTATGTTTATAATATCCAGTCTGAACTGGATTTGTATATAATACTACTATTCATTTTCAGGCCCTATTTTGAACCCTATTCATAGAAAGTGGCAAACTCATTTATTGGATGAAATCGCTGATTAGCTTGCATAAACTTGTATGATTTGGTTGCTCGCACTTTGCCATTTAGAGTAAATATTACCAGGCAATTATTATAATCATGAGCTAAAGGACAACAAGAGACCTAACCTCAAATTTAAGGACACTGAATATGCAAACCAGTCTAGCTTCTACCAAGAGAACAGTCTTGGCAACCCGACAGAAGACCCAAGGCTTTTGCATGGGCTAGAAGCTAAATTAACCCATCCTAGCTGTCTTTTTCACTTTAGCACAGTTCATATATTGCCTCAGACAGTCGAGCACATCACACATCTGATGTGTTTTCTTTGTGGTGAAAAGCTGCCCCTTTCACTAATGACTTGCATTCAGAGTATACTCTCATTAAAAATATTCTTATGGCCATAATCATCTGCTGTGTTTACAGACACATGAAAAAGCAAGATTTAGTCATTTAAAAAAAAATGAATACACTACCAAATAGAGCAAATTGTTTGTGGCTGCTAATGGGTTGTACAGCCAGCGCTGAGTGTTTATAGGCCCAATGATTTTACAACTCAACATGGGACTCACGTACATCAACGTGATCTTTTCAACCTCTCGCTCTTCTATATATACGTCCCCTCATTGGCCCCCGCCACCCTCCCAAAATGCATTCAGAGCTTTTGCATGCATTGTTAAATAGGACTGATGGAAGCGGCCTGACCATTATTCACCGTGTCGCCTGGTTAATTTGTGTGCTCTTACAAGTACAAAGATGTCAGGATGGAACGGCGTGCTTTACCTTGGCTTCCCGTGGGACCATTAATCCTTTGGCTTCTGTCATCTCCTCCAAGCCTCGCTTGCCTTCAGTGCTGCCAGGAAACTGCTGTTTGGGCCCTTTTCCATCCACTCTCTCGGCTATATTTATTCTTTGTTCCAGTCAGCTGTCATCAGCCGAGGAGAATAAGCGTAATGTAATAAACGATGCTTTTGTGATGAAATAACAGGTGAAGCCGGTAACAGTTCTAGTCAAACATTAGGGGCTCACATGGGATGCAATAATAATATGGAGGAGACTTAAGAGGTTTTAACGATCCGCTTGGAAGGTTTGATGGAGTGTTTAACGTAAGTAGGTGGTGTTTGTTATGAAATATTTGGGTTGTAATATGATTTGATGCTTTTTAGCGTCAATATTTGTCAATACTATAAATTTTTCTTCAAAAACAGTAAAAAGTTACCAATAGAGAATTTGGGAGGACTGTGATACAAGCTTAAACTTTTCACGTATTCTATCATAGCGTTTTTTGGTTACACTTTATTTTAAGATGTCCTTGTTAAAGTGTAATTAACCCTCTGGGGTCTGAGGTGATTTTGGGGCCCTTGAGATGTTTGGACATGCTCTGATATTTGTGCTTTTTTTCAGCTACTTATAACATATTATTGACATATTATTTTTCTTGTAATCAGCACAAACTGTTCTACAATAGTATGTGAACAAAATGAATTTACATGTTTGCATTTAGGAAATAAATATTATGCGTGGTTAGTAAGTTTTGTGAAAATAAAAGCTGAAGTAAGGCCATGTAACTCATACTTAATAGTCCTACACAAGACTTTTGAGTAACCAGTGTATTAGGCTAGAATATTTACTTCACAATGATGTGAAAATCATCCCACTTACTTTTTCAGAGAAAACAATATAGTGTTTTAAATTTTAAAAGACGTGTTTTGAGGCTGAAAGCCTGTATGCGAGGGGGTTAGAATGTCATTAATATTCAAGGATTCTCACCTGAAGAGACAAAGACCCCTCCTAATGGCCTATTAATGACCGTGACAGGTAAGGCAGGTAACAATAAATGTGAGTAGATGTAAGAAAAAACTGTTTTTTGAAATGATTTGTATTTTATTTAAAGCACAGTATAATTAAAATATACATAATGAAGGTCAAAGACACATTATTGAGCACACTAATCTACACACTAAACTACAGAGATGTTAACAATGTCAATCCTGAGAATAGATTCTGTTCAACAAGTGAAACCTATATATAGTACCTCATATTTATGGAGTAGAATTAATTAATGGGTTAGCTTACCCCAAAATAAAAATTATGTCGTTAATTACTCACCCTTATGTCATTCCAAACACGTGAGACATTCGTTCATCTTCAGAACACAGATATTTTTAAGCAGCAACACAACTGAAATGTTTTATGGTCCAGAAATGTAGTAAATACATTGATATTGTAAAACAGTATGTGACATCAGTAGCTGAAATTCAGTTTTGCGACCCTACGAGAATACTTTTTTTTTTTTTTTGCGCAAAGAAGTGTTTTATACTTTAAACATTTAAAATGTATTCTTAAAAAATAAGTAAAACAAAATGCAGCCTATGAAAACGAGCCTTAATTTCCTATAAGGTGTTGCTTCTCAAATGCGTGAATGTTTTATGGATTTTTCATGTTTTTCGATATTTCTACTGGAAAGACAAAAATACTTGTAAAGAACTGAGTATAACTGATCTTACCACTTGCATTCTTTGAAGTTTTCATTTGAAGAATTAGGGTGAAAAAGAGTCATGAAAATGTATCACAGACAAAAAATATTTTCTGTAATTTGCTTTGTTTTAGAGTGAAATATTATCTTAAATGGCCAAAAAAGAATTTTACCTGTTTGAATTTGACTGGATTGTGAAGAACGGTTTTTATATGACAGGTGGTTGTAGGTGAAGGGTTCAAAAATGAAGTGTGATGTCAAGTTATCTAGGAGGCGGAGCACGTATAAAACTTTTTTGTTTCCTGAGGAAATGGCACCAATGAATTATTCAGAATATTCCCAGGAAAGCTTATTAAGAATTTAAGTAGACTTTTTATATGATGTTAACTTTCTGTATATCAACAAGTATTTGATGTCAAATAATTGTCCCAGAGGTAATAGTGAACCATACAGAGGCTTGACCTGGCATTTCCGCGAGGCTGTAGGTTTTCGGCAATGGGGAGTTGGTTGGTTCTACATACTGATCCCGGGGCTTCGGCCTTGGCCTGTTGATAAGTTGCGATGTGAGCACGAACGGAGGAAGGTTGGGGAGGGTGTGGGGGGAGAGAAACAGGGGAGTGAGATAAATGTGATTGGATCGCTGGCCGACCGCAGCCTCTCCCATCTGTCTCAGAGTCTGCCATCCCATCTCGCAGGCGGCAGGAGGTAATTGGGTTCATTGTTCTCACCGCAGGATCCCCTGGATTGAAAGCTTCATTATCTGGATAACCATGAATGTAAATGAGCCCCACGTATGCAGCCCGGATAATGGGGAAAAAATAGATCATTGCCCGCAAACACAGGCCCCTCCCCCCAACTTTTCAACAAACACTTCCTCCTCGTACAAAGCCCCAACCCTCTTGGTGTACATCTTTGCTATTTATGGGCAAGTATAGTCTTTATAAAGTGTAATTTGAGGAATCGACCCTCTTTTCTTCTCATTTTAAAAGGATCTTTAAATAAGTTTCATCTTTCCGAACAAATCCATTGTTTTAACAATTTTTTGATAATTCTTTTCCGCTACAAAACAATTCATGAATACTGAAAAAAAAAACTGTATATGACAGTATAAAACTGACAGGGTGGAATGGGACATACCTAAGCCAGTCTCAATCCCACAATCCCATGGGAACGACTTATTTTTATATGTTACTGTATGTCGATATTTCTCCCACCAGCTGGCTCAACAATCACCAGCTCTGGCACCTAAAAGCCTTCTTATGTTGAGAGTGTTCTGCGTTGAGGGAAATGTTGCTGTCTTTGTTACCCGATCACTCCATTTTGAACCATGAACCCGTATCACCGGATAATAGCAAACACAGCGCATGTAAAAATGCAGTTGTCAGCTAGGAACTATTTCATAAGAGCGGAGGTATATCGGACCCATTTCACCGGCTGCCATGCCTCGTTCTGCTTTTCACTTATGGGTGCACTCTGAGGTGGCCGGCAAATCCCCTCTATATATATACGGGCGACAACAATATGCCCGCTGTACTACTCCAGCATCCATTGCATTATTCATGCAAAACCAACACGCACACTGGAGAGCACACGCAAACATTGTAATTATGTACAGGCCTGGGGAAGTGTCTGGAGATACTTTGACAAGCAGGTCACCGCTGATCAGTCCCTTTCCTCAAAAGAACGGTCTGCAGATGAAGAACACTCCCCGCTATCAAACCACCTCTTTATGGGAAATAAACACGAAGTACACACTGGAACGAGCTGCTCTCAGATCCTCTAGCAAATCCATCAATTAGCCGCAGATGTGATCTGCATAGGAGATTACAGCAATTTAAGAATGTTGGGAGAAAAGGGCCTAATCCCGTCTCCGAAGGGTGTACCGCTTTTTTTTTTCTTCAATTTTCTCTCCAGTGAGAACAGAGATCTGAGGCTTATGGGGGAGGGGTGGAAACTTTAGCACGTGCTACCTTAAGCATTCATTTGATAAGAGGATTTCGAGAGTGCCAATCCAAAAATGGCAACCAACCAAACAGATGAATAAACAGAGACAAAAGAAACAGGTAATCCTGAGCTAAGGGAGGCCATTAAAGTGTATGAGGTAAGCAGTATAGAAAGTGCTAATGCTAATGGAGAGACAATATCTGATCTTGCATGGCCGTGGTCAGCTCTATTCTTATGAAGGACACAATGTTTATTTAGAGCTAGGAGGACCCCGCTTACCTGCTCCTGAAGAATCACTTCTTTTTGGCGTCTTTGATGGGATACTAATAACTAGGAATGGTTATATGGGTATGTAAGATTTCAGTGTAAAGTAACCAATGTAAATGGCAGGATTTCTTAACTATGATTTCGGCATGTGGAAAACGCAGATGGAATCGCTGAATCCAGTAAAAATATAAATAGAATTAAAGGTATAATGCGGAATGTTATGGAATTTACTACATTTTGGATGGATACATCAAAAGTAGGTCAGTACACTTAAATCAAAATGCGTTATGGATCAGTGTCTGTGAATATTAAGCTGCAAAACCATTTAAATATGAATCCTGCATGTACTGCGTCTCTGTTTGATTGAATGGCGCAGATGCATGGTTTCATATACTACAGACATACTGAAGTGCTTGTGATGCTCAGTGTTTTTTCTGCTTTCGCCGCCTCAATATATGAGTACAGGAACAGATGAACATAATCTCTAGAACTGCTCTGAGATTTTTATTTCGTTTAACTATCGTCATGTAATACACAAACAAAAACCTAAAGGACTTCAAAGCAACCCGCCAAAACAAAAGTTTGGTTTAACTTGACGAAACTGTGACAGAAATATTGCTTAATGTAATTGTGGTACAATTACGAAAATTGTTATTAAAACATTATTTGTAAAGGAATATTTACCAGGAAAATGATTTACTAGAATTTATTTAGCAGACAAAAATCAATACATGACACAGCATTTCTAAATAAATTAATTAATTAACGAATCATATAAAATAATATTTTTTTAAACATAGACAAATCGAATTAATCAAAAAATCTAAATGGTTGGTTATAGGTTTGTTTATATTGTTGGTTATAGGATTATTTATATTTATTTATTAACTTTTAATAAATTGCTGTTTAATATTTTTTCATAAGTTCCATGATTTAAATTAATTAGACATGTTTTTTTAATAAATAAATAAATCAGAGTCTAGGGGAAAAAAAACTGCATTTGGGAAAATTAAAAACAATTTCTTAGGGCCCTAGGTTGCACTCCTGAAGAATCATGTCTTATGGTTGAAATGCTGATGTAATGAGACCCCATGAAGCTGAAATTTACCCTAGTGCTCTCTGTATATCCACACCCTTGCTAAGCACGGAAATGCATCTTCATCTTGCACACTAGATAGTTTTTTGGGGGGTACAAACCTTTTGTGAATGTGAAAAGTCATCACTGGAAAGGAAAGAATGAGCATTTGACTACAGAACCAATGTTGCAATGATATATAAGCAAAAATGCTGCTCTTTTGTTTGGCACACAGACTGCTAAGTCTGTTCCTTGGCTTTTGTTGACTTAAGAGAAAAGAGTGTATAAAAATGGATGAATCCAGACTGGCTGCATCGCTAATGTCATGACTTCAGCTTGGCAGATGGCAGGAACAGTTAGGGATCTCATTAGACCAACCAAGCGGAGGATGCATCGTTGCAAAAGCTTTCATTAAAGTTCCATGGCTGGAATAGTATGCCGCCTTAGTATCGGTCAAAGTCAAGATAGGAGAAACAAGTGTTGCTTAGGGTTTGTGGGACATAAATGCATGAAACTGTGATAATAGCTTCACCACTGTAATAAATATTCAGGTCCCTGCTGAGCATGCTAAAGGGGATTGAAAAGGTTTAGGGAACATTTCGAACATTTTGCTTTGTAATTAACTGAAATTTGTTCAGCGCTAATGCAGTGTGATATGTGGGAATATGAAGGGGGAGAAAAAAACCAACATTTCCTTGAAAGGGCACGCTTATCGATGGACCGAGTCTGTGTGTGCATGCCTGTGGGAGGAATTAGCTACTCCTTCATGTTGGTATTTATTTAATTTTGTATTATCTTTAATGACATGAAAGCTAAATGGACCCTATTCTAAATGGATGAACAGAATGACTTAATTTAGCAGCCCCAAGTCAATATGAATATGTTAGGACAGTTTATTATTGTTTGGATGCAGTAGAAGTAATTATATTTATGGCTCAGTAATATTGTGCTATTTGCGTTATTTTAAGTTACGATTGGTGCTTTCGGCACAAATTTAATGAGTATTTATTTGACAGTGGACTAGTAATACAGCGACAATTCAAGTGTTGTTTTGGTTATACAGCTTTCTGGCCTTATCATTGCTAATCACATGGTGTATGTTTGACTTCGTAAAATCAAATATGTACATATACTGTTCACGTGTTGTTCAGAGTCTTGATCTGTTTCAGCCCAAGCTCTGCTCTGCTTTGAAGCAGCAACACTTTGGATTCCAGGCTACTGATCGACGCCGTTGCAAAGTAATCGGCAGGTCTATTATGTGAGGCGATTTTCCCATAGCACCTCTGGGTGATCGCAGCGCGCAGGCAGGAGAGGAGGAGGCTGGAATGAAATTCACATGGTGCCTGAGCCCTGAAAGCCAAACTATTTACAGGGAGCAGCAGCCTCAGAACCCGCGTTTTCGCCTCCGGGTGCAAACTACTTGAAAGTAAGCAGTGGGTCTCTTTGATGTTTGCTCCAAATCTAAACGCATTTTAAGTGTTGCTGCCCATGAGTCAAGGACAAGCCTAAATTGTCTCATGGTAAGGAGGAATACTGGGTCGGAGCCTTTGATTTAAATATCAAATATTTATTTTAGGCCAGTATCAGAAACGTCTCCGCGAAGCGCATCTGCTCTGAGATCTTAATTATGCACATGAGCAATGGATGTTGTCTTGAGTGGCGAAAGGTCTGTGACTGTTCATTGATGAGCAAGCACAGCAGGGTTCATTTCAAGAATGGGGATTATTAGAGGTACAGGGAAGCAAAATCCTGAGCATGCTCAACTTGCTTAACAGGGTTGATGCCGTGAAAGGAAGTGTTTCAAAAACCAATCAGGAGAAGGCTCTTACAGCTGTCTCTATGGGCTGTTTGGTTTGGGTCTTAGAGTGTGTTCTCAACTGCATTCTGCTGCCGTATCCCAGCAACAGTTATTCTTTACAGTTTCTCTGGTATCGAAAGAATAGCGTGCCTCTCAAGGCTAAGACGCTGGCGATTAGTAACAGTAGGGATCTGCCAGATGCAAGCATGCACACACATGTACTCACTCTCAAGTCTACTTTAACACGTTTTTGCACTCTGTTATGCAGAAAGGGCATCTTGGGGAATACAAACTCTTCAAGTTAGTTTCCAAGACCTAGAGTAGTTGTACAGAGGGAGAGGATAAGACATTCTGCAGCCAAAGACACTCTTTGTTACTCTTGAGTCAGAGTAGACAACTCTCCAAACCTCAGACTAGAGAAGGTCTGGTAACTCTATGGTAAGGTTGCCGGCAACTTTAGAAAGATCGAGTAATAAAAACACAATAAATAACACTGCACAATCCAGAGGCTTTCATTTTCTTTTTCTCAAACTCTTTTATTTTTATTTTTTTTTATAAAAGGAAGCAAATCCCAAGCCTTTCATGCTTTAGAAGTTTGGCCCTTCTGCTTTTCACTCCCAATCTCATGCCTTCTTGTGAATTTCCCTCCATTTTCTTTACTGCCACTTTAGAGCCAGGGGTCTCTCGACTCTGACCGCCTCAAACAACAGACGTTTGAAAGCCTTGTTTGAAGATAAAAGTGACAGACAGAAGAATCCATATTTAGACTGAACCACTGCTGCCACGCTACGCAGCCTCCAAGCCATCCCTTTTTTCTTTTTTACTGCTGAGGCCCCTCAAATGCCCCCGAGGGTTTTAATGCCTCTGTCACCTGCCCCAGTGATAAATGTATATACACCGAGAGTTTGAGCATGTAGATGCAGTGACGACCTTCATATATGCCCTCTGGATAGTGTGAAACTTTTCAAGGTAAGCACACTACTCTGAAATTCATAGTCATGCCGCATGCATCCCGCAGACCGATTTCGCTCATTAAAAACAGTGGTCTACGTTTTCATGAACAAGGCCCCATTAGGCTAGCTTGCTCTCATCATTAGCCGATGTACATCAACCATCTCCTGCACTGATTCGCAGACCCCCCTGGGCTTCAAGTTTCATCTCATCATCCCAGGGTGTGTAGATTTAAGAGCATCATCTCACCTTCTTGCCTCATACTTTCAGCTTATTGCTACATCTCTAGCCAGTCTGCACTCTCGTGGCCTATAAACCGGGCTACTCGTCAGACAGGGGCATTTAATGAACTGATTAAAGTGTGGATTGGAGCCCTGCTAGTCAGTCTTCGTTTTCTTCTGAAGGGCAGAAAGATCTGCTCTTCTAGCCCCTGTCAAGAAGGGTCAGTCGGGAATCACCCCACCCTTTTGTTCCCATCTGAACTGCAGCAGTATGGGATCAATCAAGGCTTTCACACCTCTTGCTCTCATGGAGCATATATTAATCACAGGTAACTCCACGGTTCAAAGGTTTCATTTACGCTCAAAGAGGATGTGGCGCATCGGGATCAGACAAGCAGGATTGTCACTTTGACATTGCGAGCTGATGGATGCGCTGTGGCTTAAAGAGAAGGGCCTGCCTCTTCCCCCTTACACCCAATCCTTCACCCCCCTCCAACTCGCATTGATTTCCTCTCCTTACCTCAGGTCACTGGCTGGAAATTGAATTGGAAATAGTAGGAAACAGAGGTCTATTATTTCTTGTTCTGGTGGCATTTATTTTTTTTTCATCACCCCCTTTCCCCCCCACTCTTACAAATCCCAACTACCAACCACCCCCCACCCACCCCAGACTCCCAGCACTAGCATTTCAACAGACAGCAGAGGAACTAATGGGAATAGCAGTTACCGTCAGGACACACTTAAACGACTGCGCTGACTTTGCCTCGTCTAATAACGCCGTCCTCCGAAGCGAAAGGTTACGCTCACCCCTGCGGTTTTAGAGCACATCATTATGCCTTTATAGAAGTCTAGCTTCTCTCCCCTCTCCCCCTCATGGGAGCATCACCGCTTCTGAGTGAAGGGGGAAAAAAAATATTGGTGATATTGAGTTGAGCGGCTTGCTGAGCTATAGAGCAAATATAGAGAAAGGGCATCCGCTGCTTACCAAGGAGGTGAGAGCATTGAATGAAAGAATGAATGACCATGCTACCTTCACTAATTCTGAAGGGTGACGTTTTTTTCTTCTTTTCTTTTCTTTTTTTTTTCTCATCCAAACTCATCCAATACGGTGGTCACCAGAGTAAGGGGGTGCTATTTTAAAATCGCACCTTGCTACAAAAAAGTAACTTTCAAAAGAACAGTTTAAGGTATGAGTAGCTATACAGTACATTAAAGGTAGGGAAGGCAATTTTGGAAAAGCTAGCAATAGCAAGATCCCACCCTCCCTACATAATCCCTACAATACACAAGGATGTGAACAGGCAGACCAGATATAGAGGGTTGAATGCAATGCTGTCTGATTACCTCTTCTCTAATTCACTGAAGAGAAAACATTACATTCCTAAGCACATAATATCACAATAATAATGCCTTCCATTCTTGCTTGGTCTGCAATAGCATAACGGAACACACTGATGACGTATCACGTTTGTGCAAACATGGTGCATGTACAGTAGGTATATAAATTGTTAGGGAGGTAGTACAGCCTATTGCAATGTTCGGACAGAATAATCTTATTGGTTGAACATTTTATGGTCCTATTCAGATTATATAAACATATATTTATAGCTTGTTATACTGTAGCAATAGCTGTGTGATGTCATGCTACTGAAAAACTTGTCATGCTACTTGCACTTGCTATTTACCGTAACTATACAATTCTAAAGTATGTGTATACATAGAATGTAATATAGTACAGTTTGTGTATATTCTAATTTGAATTTGTGTACACATTGCCAAAAGGGTTTCTCCTCACCTTTAACATTTCCAAACAACTCATTTCCAAACATGTTCTTTACTATTCATGTGCCCTCTCTCTCTCTCTCTGTCTCCATCCTTTCTCTGTGTTTTATGACAGCCTGTTCTATGTGCTGCTCTCCAGGGAGCTTTAATTGACAAGTGTGTACAATAACTAATCAGCAGTGGAGGGACTGCCCTTTGTAATGATGAATTGACTGAACTAATTTCAGATAATCCCTCACGTTACCCGGCAACGCTGACGCCGCCAATTGATATTTGAAATACAAGACGCCCCTCGTTCTGCTCCCTGTCAGTCATCTCAGTATCGCTTCTGCAGCTAAAGAGGTGCAATTCGTAATGAGGCGCTGACTGTGCGCTGCCGAGATTAAAACTTTCCTCAAGCCATTAGTGTGCAACAAACCTCCACACATTCGCACTCTTTTAGAAAGTAATACATCATTGTTAAAGGGCAAGTTTAAGTGTTTTTTTTTTACTTGAGTCTATATGCATAATTATTTGTATTTTTACAGCAGTTTAGCAGTTTTAAATCCTACAGCACTAATAATGTGAATTTTTCTCCCCAGAGGCTAATGGGCAATGAGCTATTGGACAGAGAGATTCTTCCAGTCCAATTTAGCCAGCTTCACGGTGCAGAGATGTTGAATGTCTGTCTTTTATTGGATATTAGGACTTTAATCAGAATTTCTGGGAACACTGAAGGACAATATCAATAAAAAAAGAGGCCCTAGAGGCTCAGCGGTTACAAATCTCAGGCAAATATGTAAAATTAGATGAACAGTATCCACTAGGCAGATACATAATCACTGTTTCTCATTCTGAAATATGCTACATACTAAGAATTTCCCTGCTATTTCATCATACGCTCATTGAGGGCTACTCGTAAGGACCTGCAGAGCGCTATCATGAGAATAAGCTGAGCTTGCCACAAGCAATAGCAAATCTTACCACATTGATAATAATAATGATTAGAATAATAAATGTTTCTTGAGCAGCAAATCAGCATATTAGAATGATTTTTGAAGGATCACCTGAGACGGAAGGCTAGTTTAATGGCTGCTGAATCAAAGATGTATCTTTGAGAAAAATCTTACTAATCTCAAACTTTTGAACAGCAGTGTATATGCTTAAAAATTTGTTTTTTTTGTTGTTTGTTTGTTTGTTGTTGTTGTTTTTTATTATGTTTTAGAGGACACTAGCATATAGGTTCTCCAAGCCGATGTGAATTCTTCTGCCTTTGTCTCAAAGCCAGAAACGTTCTTTTGCTGTAGTGCTGATTTTGTGTTATTTGGATTGTGGCGGATCCCAGAAGTTGATTTAATACTGCTTTTATCCTCATGAACAAAAATAGCGGTAATATACATGATGATTTAAAGGTAATCTGAAATACCATTATTTTATTTAACCAGAGAGAAATATAAGTACTCTAATTGTTATGGATTCAAAGCTTTCAGGTAGGTCTACTTTGAAAATCGTAATGACAGTTGGTTATGAGAAAATATTTTCCTGTACTATGACCACAGATGTAATTAAACTACCACAGGCAGATAAATGGTGGGAAATGACAGCCGATGACCAATTACAGCCACCTTGCCCAACATTCTGGTCAATGTATAGATAGTTAGAGTATTTCATTAAGTATCAAGCATATCATCCTAAAATCAAAACAAATGGGCCTGTCAAAGCTTGCAGATAAAGCCTAGGAAGAAAAGAGGGAGAGCGAGCCTCTCTCTCAAATCTATTTTTAATAAGTGTTAGGGGAAGGGCAAGCTTGGAGCATTGGGACTGAAGCTCCACTGTTGCTAGTTAAAACCCCACAAGACTGAGGCAGCAAAGAACCTCTCCTCTATAACCTAGCTACTGTAAAGACCAGTGGTTGAAAGTGTGTGTGTGAGGCCAGGAGTCCAGTTGTTTGAAGTCTGTAGTTGTGAAGTATAGCAGAAATTTTGTGGGAAATGCACATATCGTTTGACTTAATATAATGATTAGTAAGAAAACACTGAATAATTCTGGAACTTAATAGTTTTTTAATGAGTGAGTGAGTTGGATAAATCATTCACTCAACTGATTCATTAACAACTGATTCATTTAAAACACAGATTCAATCAGAATCTGTGAAAGTATGAGTGAATCATTCACTTAACTGATTTGTTCAAAAACAATGCCACTGTGTGTTGCTGCTCAGTGGTTCTGCTTTGGCTTTTTAGAACAATTTTCATTGGTGGCGAAAACATAATCGACAGTGTTTTTTTCTAATATGTGACATAAATAACTCTTTGTATATTAAATTGTTGTATAAAAGCAACATTGCATTAGTCAAAGAATCTTGCTTGTGTGGCATTGCCTAAATATTGCATATCGCAATTTAATTGGTTTAACGGGTATCAGCATTAGTTGCTGCAATACTGACATTGTCAGTTGCTTCGTAAATTTAATCTTATGCAGACTGAGATGAAGCCACCTGTAATTGGTTTGTCCTCTGAAAATTCAGTGCTTGCTTTATCTAATATGGTTGAAATTCCCTCAGGTTATGTTAGATGACTATCTGACCTCCCAGATATGTTCATCTTCTATTTTGGCTTTGATCCTAATAAGCTTTAAATGGCATAACCGAGTCAGGATGTTTCTGTCAAGCTGAGCTATCCTATTTACTTCTATATTACACACCCCACACGGAGAGTGAAGATGTATCTGCTCAAAGTCAATGGCAGGCCTACGGGTCTCTCAGCTACTGCACTATCCCGAGCCAATTTCCTACAGTCTTCTCTGGACTGCATTAAACAGCATGGCAATGAGAGATGAGGTGAGGAGTTCAAGGTTTATCAGTTTGCAGCACACTGTAATTTTAGCCTGTATACTGTACGGAGGAAATCAACCTGCATTTTTATGAAATCACCAAGATATGGCACTAGCTTTCGGGGGCTTATGTTTTTATTTATGTATTTGCCACTTTACCTTATCCAGCATTTTTCCCATCTGTAACTGTTAACTCTGCAGATTTGGAAGTCAAAACGCTGCACAGAGCAGCTCGCAAACACACACCGAGATTACAGAATGAATATGGATTATAAGAGGCATCCGGGATGCTCTGACCTCGCATGTATGACGATTGTGAAAATACAGTCCCACCCCTAACCTGACTAGTCCATAGATATCATCTCTATCATGTGTCAGTAGTAATACCTGCCAACAATGACATACTGTAGGAATGAGCCAGAAAGTCTGAGGAGATGCATTACAAAGTATGACATGAATGTGTATTGTATTTGATGCTGCATTTTTCAGTTATACAGTGCATCTGAAATCTCAGAAATGCTTTCTAAGTAGTGACTACATCTAATAAGTAATACATTTTATGACTAAAATTGCATACGTCAATGGAAATCACATGCTTAGTTTGAAAAGGAACAAACCTCATGAACGGAATCACATACTTTCAGAATAGCTACTACATTTTACACGGAATGATTTTCGTGACTGAAATGATAAACTTTTCAATTGTAAACAAACTTTGTTTCTGAAACATGTAGTTTCAGAATAGTTACTAATGAAGAAACAACTCTAAAATTGCAGACTGTTTGTATGGGCATAGGTTAATTTGCACTGTAAAAAATGACCATAATTTTAACTGTAAAATCTGATAAAATGCTATGGTAAAAACCTGTTAAATGGTTAATGGTAAATTCCTGTAAAATTTACAGGTTAAAACCATAAACTGACATTACCAGAATTCCCTGCTGTCATGACTGACGGCTCGTAAACCCGCGCTCCTTGCAGGCAAAGAGGACGCTAAGGCAGGAATTCGGAATGAACCAGGTTGCGAGAATGTCCTCCTAGGCGGGGTAGACGGTGGAGACGCCCTCCAAGGCGGAGCAGGCAGCGGAGAAGCCCACCGGGTGCAGAGCAGGTGCCCACCAGTCAATGAGGACGACCTCCCGGGATGATATGGCCTTCCTGGCCCGCACAGGCAACGATAATGCCCTCTGTGGCCGAACAGTCCATAATACGTCATTCCTGCAACTAACAGTCCGTGATAACGCCCTTTTAGCCCGACTAGACTGTGAGCGCACCCTCTGAAACCCAATAGTCAGTGATATCGCCCTCCTGCAACCATCAGTCCATGAAAACTCCCTTCTAGACCAACCAGGCACTGATCCGGCCACTGACAGGCCCTCTGAGACCGAGCCGACAGTGAAAACGGCCTCCGTAACCGACCGAACCATGATTCTCAGACCTCCCTGGATTGAGCAGCCACCAGTGGAGGCTCTGGGGACTCTTCGGCCGGAACCGACATATCCAGAATTAGTGCAGCCTCTGGCGGACCCAAGGGAGTCTCCGGACCACACACAGGTTCCGGAGGTTCTGGCCATGGGACTTCACAGTCCTCGTGTAACTCTGGTGAATAAAGTGACTGAAGGCCTTGATCACAGACCGGGTCTGGCGGATCCGGCCACCATGAGTCAGGGTCACAGGCCTCAGATGGCTTGACTGGCTGGGAAACCAAGACTGACTGGACCTGACACGGCTCCTCGTACTGTGATTTGGGAGTGGGACCCGTTATTTGCGGGCTAAGAACCACGAGGACCTTCTGCAGCTCGTCAGGCTGCATAACCGAGACAGGCGGGACCTGACACGACCCCTCGTATCATGTTACGGGATTGGAACCCGCTACTGAATGGCTAGTCACCATGAGGGCCTTCTGCAGCTTCTCAGTCTGTGTAACCAGGACAGACTGGACCTGACTGGTGCTATGGGGCTGAGACCAATTAGAAAGTGGTTGGGAACCATGAGGGCCCTCGACCTCTCTCCTGGCGATGTTACTGGTACCGACTGGGTTTTACACAGCTCTCCTGGCTGTGTAACTGAGCCAGACTGCACATCACACAGCCCCTCTCGCTGGGATGTGGTATCAGAACCCATCATTAGTGGATCAGAAGCCACTAGCATGGGTGCCTGCTCTTTTTGCTGCAAAACCTGGACCGACTGAGCAGTGTACCGCACTCCGTGCTGTGCAACTGGTATAGACTGGGTTAAAAACAGTGCCCTTGGGTGAGTAATTGGCACTGGCTGAGTTAAACACGGCCCCTCTCACCGTGAAACCGGATTAAAAACCCTCTTTTGTGATTTGGGTACCGCAAGGGTTTTAGGTGGCTCTGGCAACCGTGATGGTGGGTTAGGCACCGCGGGGATTACGCACGGTGCTGGCATCCCTGAGGCAGAATCGGCGTCCGCCTCCTCGGCCGCCATTGTGAGTGGCAGCTGGAAGATCTGCCGGATTCTCCCCAGATCCAGGCAGCTGAGGATAGGGCAGACATTATGGGAATCCCGCTGAGATGTGCGCGTCCCGGCCCGGGAATAGAACGCCATCTCTTTGTATGGTTGGATGTTCTGTCACGACTGACGGCTCGTAAACCCGCGCTTGCGCTTCCTTGCAGGCAGAGAGGACGCTGAGGCAAGAACTCGGAATGAAGTAGACATTTATTTACAACAAAACAAACAAAGGAAAGTGCGACAAGCAAAGCAGAGTGTACAGGCTGACAAGTAACGTTAACATCCAACACTTGGGCAAACACAGGACAAGGTATTTATTCACACATAATCAAGACGTAAGAGGAAACACCTGGGCACAGAAGGCTGGCAGGGAGTGAACACTAATGAAGGGGCGGAGACACAAACAAGGGAAGACATGAGGAGCTGACAGGTAAATAAACACAGAAAAGCACAAGGACCAAAAACATAACACATGACAAGACAGGAGACGCCTACGGCGTTACACCTGCATTGCATTTTAAATTTTGTTGGATGTTTTTTCTTTGAAATAACTGTTTCTTCTTAGTATTTTTTTTCATAAAAGTTGAATAATTAGGCCTAAAACATATGTACCACTTATGAATGTCATTTTTTGTACAGTCATTACTGATTACTTGACAATTTTTTTTGCTGTTTCAAAAATTATGACTGTTTTCAAACAGGTTTTTGGTCAGACTGATAAAAGGAAGGTAATTAGCAAATTGCTTTCAGGTTGTCCAGCGTCTGCTTACCATGCTGTCTTTCCCCATCTTTTATTAGTTATCAGTCTCGCTCACTCACCTCTCTGTATCAGCTTCGCTTTGCTCCTTGAAGAATCCCAGAAGGCCCGAGCGACCTCTTCACACTGTCGCTATTATGAGTGATGTTCAGACCCATGCCTGCTTGCTTTTACCCTCTTAATGAAGTTTGTTGTCCCATGCCTGTAGTCTATTGCGTCCTCCGAAAAGGAAGAAAGGACAGGTTAATGATTTGAGTGCACTACAACATGTGGCTACCTCATTAGCCAACCAAAAATACAGCGGTCGAGGGGCTTGTGAGGAAAAGTGTGTATGTGGTTGGATATATTAAATGGGTATCAACCATGTGAAATTTATGAATCACTGTACTTCAGCCAATGAGAAAATAATTAAGAAGCCGGTTGGGAAACTGTATTATGTACCAACCGACTGCTACTGTATAAGAGAAAGCAGCTGTATGTGTATATGTAATAGAAACGGTCATAAATGTAATGAAACAAAACGTAATCCATATCATAACCGGCTCCAAAGAGCCTAGCGAATGGCATTATGGAGGCAGACAGTATAAATAGCCCTGCAATATTGTAAATGTTTATATACTACAGCTCGCGTGGACATCGTGCTGCGGTCTGGAGATTTATGGGCGCCGCTGTAATACGTTGAAGCCGACACAAGGTAGCAGGTCATATTTCATGTGTGTTATCATATCGAGTGTAAATTTGCAGTGAAGTATATGGTGGAGATAAAATATTTTAAGCCGTTTCTTCTACTGTTTCCTCCCCCGTGTCCTCATACAAGACAGAATATTAGCATCGAGACTCCTACACACGAGAGGTTTTTATATGCGTGCGGTCAGTTATAATATGTTCAAGGTTTCCCGCCACATCTGAGCGCGAGCGACGAGTCAACCAGGGACAAACTCATTTCGGCTACACCTTCAGAATTTTCTAAACACTGCATTTTAAACAACCACATCTTATACCTCCCTCACTTTTCTGAATAGAAGCACTGCTTGGCGCTTACAGGAGAGCCATAAGCCATCGGAGAGCGCTATAAGAGCGCGCCGATAACTTTTCCATGTTTTAACGCCGTTTGTGATCGAATGGTGACATGGAAAATGTGTTGGCTATTTGCTTGAAGCCTCTCTGTGATTTATACACGCTGTCTGAAGGCCATCTCTGCAGCTGGCTGTTTTTATTTAATGTCTTGACCTAGCAGTTAACTGCAGGCGAAACCGGAATACCGCAAATGTATTTAGAGTACGCTATGCGGCGTTTCACTTCAATTAGGCCGAGTTACTGGTCCAAGGATTTACTGCATTAAGCAAGTCAAATACTTGCTTGACAGTTTAACCTTTTATATGTTAAATTAATTATTATTCTTATTATCATTTATTCATTGTAATAATATTGCTAAATCATAAAACATTTTTGGTCTTATTTTGCTGAATGTTAATATATATATATATTTGTTATTACTATTTTAATCATTGATTACATTAAATATTTCATTTAAGCATTATATATTATTAATATTTAAATATAAATTAATTACAAAACACAACATAACGGTAATTATTTTTCAGGTTTGATTTATTTTTCAAAGATAATTTATGCTTAGATATATAACTCAAAATACTGTCAACTAAACAATTTGAACACATTTTTAGTATTATTAAAATTTTTAAGTAATTAAATTAAACATTTGCATATTTCTAAATTATATATAATTTGAAAATAATAAAATCAGCAAACAGCTAATATGTGGGCCAGTATATATATATATATATAAACAACACAGTCTCACGACCAATTCGTACGTATTTGTATGAGGCGCCAAATTTGTGCCAATTCGAGTGAGGTCGTATTTTGTTGGATTTGTCTAAAACCCCGTGATGGGTAGCTTTATGGGAGAGGTTAGGTTTAGATAATTCATTCAACTAGCCCTTATATATACAGGTCCTATTAAAAAAATTGCATATTGTGATAAAGTTTATTAAGAATAAGATAAAAAAAAAAAGATTATTTTCTGTAATGTACTGATAAACATTAGACTTATATATATTTTAGATTCATTACACACAACTGAAGTAGTTTCAAGCCTTTAATTGTTTTAATATTGATGTTTTTGGCATAAAGCTCATGAAAACCCAAAATTCCTATCTCAAAAAATTAGCATATCTTGAAAAGGTTCTCTAAACGAGCTATTAACCTAATCATCTGAATCAACTAATTAACTCTAAACACCTGCAAAAGATT
>JAUMHI010000068.1:6364133-6375399 GCA_032359435.1 Enteromius unitaeniatus | reverse complement strand
GTACAGTAGATAAATATAATAATATAATTAAAAAAAGTAAACTAGCAATAAAAATGAAATTTAGAATAAAAAGAGAATAGAACATATGACTATACCAATAAAAAAAAAAAAGAAGCTCCTCCTCAGTCTCTCTGTGTTGGCCTTCAGGGAGCGGAATCGCTTTCCTGACCTCATCAGTCCATTGTTGGGATGGCTGAGGTCCTTCATTAAGACATTGAAGCTGACAAACTCACAAGATCAATGCAGACAATCACAGGAACGAAAGTATAACTTCAACAACAGACAACTGAGCATTACACAAGACACGGTTTAAATACAGGACACATTTAAATTCAGAGACAATGAGGAACACCCGGACACACACGGCTGGCAGGGAGTGAACAATAATGAAGGGGCGGAGTCATAAACGAGAGAAGACACAAGGATGCAGAATGTAAACACGTGGAGGAGCACATGGAACAATGACAACAAAGAGACGGTGTGACAAGGTGTTTTACTTATTTATTTATTAATATTACAAGCTAAATCACAGTTAGATGTAATTTATATTTTATTTGCCACCATTTGGAATGATTTGTACAAGTGAGGTTTCACTGTATAAAAAAAGTAATAATAAATAAATACATAAATAATAAAAGTAAAAAAAAACACAAAATATGCAATTGCTTTTTGCAGCTGTGGCGGATTACTACGAAACTCACAAACGTGCGAAACATTATAATTTGCTTCTTTACTGTGTCGCACAAATACACCATCAAGCCTCTCACAACCTCAGTTCGCCCTCAAAGAACCAACTCGAGCATATTTTTAATACAGTAAGGACTCGAGTGAAGAAACGAGAGCTAATTCATTTTAAATATGCATACATAAAGCAGTCTGCTAATGATGTGCTTGTGGGCGGCAAGAAACTGGCCTTATTGCAGTACTGCTTGGCGCTAGTCGGTCAAATTTTATATTCAGCTCAAATCCCCCTGGCTCATGGCAGTCCGTGCATTATCTTCACGCAAACACATGCACGCATGTACGCACACGCTGCCTCCTTTCTAGGTTTGCCCCTCTTTTCTGTCCATTTTTCTTCTTGGCATAGACATGAGGTCACAGCTACTTACTCTGATCTAATTTTCCAACTCCAGAAGCTCTTGTTCACATGCTTCCTTATTGAACGATATGCAAATGTGAAGAAATATACACACATGAAGTCAGAGTGTGCAGGTTTGAGGAAGGGTTTTGACATGTGCGTTATTCCATGCACGGCCGTCCCCTTGTGCCCCTCCCCCCTTTGCTTTGCCGTGGCGCAATTAAAAATTTACACAGGCGTTTGGTAAAGCAAATTTCCAGACTTCAGGAAGGCCTTGTACGACGGAAGACCAGGGACGAAATTATGCCTGGCGAAGGCTGGGGAAGGGTCAAGGAACTCTAGCCCCTCCGCTTCAGTCTCATTTCCACTCGAGTGTATATGCCAGGGATTGAGCGTATTTCAACAAATACAGGAAAATGAAACTGCCACTGCTATCTGATATTACAATCTCCTTGGTTAGGAGAGTTTGCACTGCCGACCGATTGCCACTGTCTATGGTTGAATGGCAATGCGTTCAGCTGGATTTTCATTTCCTCATGACTGTGTGGATATCTGAGCAACAACTACGGGAGAAATACTGGCGCAAAATTGCAGCCGTGGTCGGATAGTAATGTTTGGCTTCGCACGGCCTGAACTCAAACATGATGCTACGCGCATTTTTGTAACTCTTTATTTTATATCTCTTTATGTTCAAAGCTGTCTTATTTTAAATATTAGCTAGTTGAATATAGTTATTTTTAACTATTCTAGTATTCCAAATAAAATATTCTAGTATTCCAAATGAATACATATGTGAGGAAAACAATCGCCTCCCATTTACCACATACTGTCTGTGCTCCGCGCTCATTTAAAGTGCAAAATTGTTTAAAACGTATGTTTTTGGGGCGGTAAATAATTGCGAAAATACCAATACCAATATAAGCGCAAGCATTAGTAAATTGCATTGTGTGGTTCATTTTAATTCTCTCCTCCCATAAATCTTACATCTGAAAGGGAAACTCCTACAAATGCATATTCAATAAGGTCAGGCGCAAAAATTTTTTAAAAAGGAATATTTTTACGCCAAAAGACGGTTTGTGCTGGAGCAAGCAAGTCTGGCCCTTAGAATATACTGTATCTGAATGCAATGTAAGATTTGTTATTATATATTTGGATTTAGAGCTATATATTTACTAGTATATTTACTATATCTATCTATATATATATTTATTTATTTATTTATTTAATCACAAGAATTTCTCCCGAGCCACCTTATTTTCACAGCCACCTTTGCTTAGATTTTACCAAGGGTGCCAACATTAGTACAATAATCAGTCTTAACAGTTTGCGTGATCTGGCTCTTTATTTGTATTTATTTATTTCTTTTATATATTAAAATATATTAAACGTGCGTGTGGTAAGAGGATCTACAGCGTATCATGTTGGCCAAAACACACAAGGAAACGCGTTGTGAAAAATAATCACAGACATCGCATTCGGACTCTAGAATTATCACTGAGGATGTGAGAGAAAAACACAGACATGGCAGATTTGGATGGGATTAAAATCACCAAGTACGTCTATGAAACGAAACATTCTCTAATGACCCCCTGTAAAACTAGTCCCGTCCGAATAGGGCTTTACTTTTAGTTATTTTTTAGGTGGCACATATATTCTGAATGCCTTTAAATGCCTGCAATTAATCTAGATTAAAAAAAAATAATCTATGCCCACCCCAAATATATATATAGATATATATATATATTGAAAAGACTGTAATTGGTAAGAACTTTTTTTTATGCTACAGGAAGCATCAGCTACAGGACTCGGCTGCTCTTTGTGCAAGGTATTCTGTTTCTGTTATCTTATTCACAGTTAATGCACAAAGACAGATGTGCAGAGTTAGAGTTACATCAGATATATGGCTTAGTTAGTGCCTTTATGGTTCACGTTCACAGATAAACCTCAAGAATCAGGAAAGCACCAAGGTGCCCCTTGCATTGCAGCTTCTCGTAAAGATGCAGGCCGCACTTTGATTCCAGGGCCTCGTTTTCCTCCTCTTTCTCCTCTGTGGAACAGCTGCACTTTTTATTCCCACAGTTTTACTCTCTCTCCTGAATCCATTTCGCTGGGTCCTGGACCTATGGGAATTCCTCCGGGTGCTTGGCGGCTTAAAATTTAATGAGAGTTTTACTTCACAGATCAACCACCACTCTCTCTCTCCCTTTTCCTCCCCCTCTCTCTATCACTTTCTCGTACAAACGCATAGCCTATATCTTGCTGGACCAACAAGCCCTCGGCCCTGATATTCGGATGTCTCAGAGCTAAAGCAAATAAACAGTCAAGAAAGGATTGGACAAATACCATCAACACATTCTGAAAATTCGGAACGCTCCAAACTTAGGACTAAAGGAACATTGAATTTCTTCTTTTATTGGCTTTGCCCAAGAACTTTCATAACACACAGTAAATATTTTGTTCTCCTTCGTAATAGCTCAAGGTGGTGTGCAGAGCGTCTAGGTTTTCAATAAATACTCTGAGCAGATAATCGCATTTGAGGTTAAGATTAAAATGCCAGCGTAGGTCTGCATACAACTTAATACCACGAGTTCAAGAAGTTAAAGGGATGCTTCACCCAAAATGAATGTTCTGTCGTCATTTACTTCTACTTTGTTCTAGGGAACACAAAAATGTTCTTTTTACACAATAAAAGCGAATGATAAGGAAGTTCATTTTTGCCACCAATGGAACTTTTTTAAAACAAGTTTTTATCTTATAATTCAGACTTTGTTTCTGGAAAACACAATGTCAGAATTGCATAATGTAAGTTCAGGATTTTTTTTGGCAATTCCAAGTTAATATCTCGCAATTCTGACTTTTTCCTCAGAGAGATTGGATTTTATATTTTGCATTATTATTTCTAAATGTTATTCTTTGTGGTAGAAACAAGTTTCTCTTGTCGAGCTGCAAAAAGTACAATGAAAACTATAAAAACATCAAACAAATAGTCCAAGTAACTTATGTTCTTAATTGTAACACTATACATATGTGTATACTATACATATTTTTCAAATATGTAAGTAAAACAGATTATTGAAGTGCAATTTATATTAAATAAAGAAATAACAATTGTTTTTACTTCAAATAATTAACTTCAAATAATTTTTACTTAAAAATTGTGTGTGTGGAATTTACTAGCAGTTTCTCTATGAAAATTGTTTCAATGTAAATTCTACACCATTTTTAGTGAAGTCTTCTGAAGTCATGCAATAGGTTTGTGCGATGAACAGATTGAAATTTACATTGTTAACCACAGAAAATTGCAGTAATCATTTCCCTTCATCGTATGGAAAAGAGCAGCTTGAACATTGAGCAAAACATCTTCATTTGCCTTCCATAGAAGAAAGTAAAGTTTGGAATGACATGACATGAAATGATAATTGTCATTTTTTGACCATACTAGCACTTTAATCAGTGGGAAAAAAAGAAGTTGCTCCAGGTCCACCGTCAAACTTTTAACATATCTCGCCAGTCTTTTCTAAATGCCAAATGCTTTTATTCCAGTCCACAGATGTCTCTAACTCCCCCGAGGTTTTACCCAGAAATCATTTTAACTACTTTGGTGATAAAAAACCTGAAGGGATACAAGATAAGGCCTTCTTTAGAGATTGCAACCTTGCACTGTCTTACACTTGGGCATTTTGTGGTACGATTCTTGACCTGCAATAGTCCATTTTGTTTAGTTGTGCAGCGCAACTAATGAGCAGTGACTGAATGCATTGATAGTGTCCCCGGTAATGATGTCCTAACTAAGCAGTTGAGGAAACAATACAATAAAACAGTCCTGGAAAAGCAAAGGGCATGAAGGTTCAAATAGAGTGAAATCGAATATCAAATCTACATTTATCTTCCCAAGCGACCGTCTTTCTCTGCTTTTCTGGCAACCCTTTCAAACGCCTACATGAGTGCCGTATGCCTAGAGCCAGAGTTGTCGAGCTTGGATGTGCAAACTGATTGCTTTGTACTCGGCCCCTGCTAAGCATTCCGACAACAATACAGAGAACAACAGTTACCACCCATTTTTTTTCAGCAGCCTTGGTTTCAGATTTCCAGTGTTTTTTCCCCCCGTTATTCACTACAGGCTTTTTGAAAAGTTCGTTGATAAAAAGATTTTTAATCAACCAGTTCTTTTTTGAAACTAGAACATTAGATTTAAAGGAAAAACTATTTGAAAATAATGTATCAGTGCACTTACAGTATACAGTAGAAAGTTATGCAGATATACACATGCATAGACACACAGACATATATATATATACAAGAGTATATAGATGAATAAATACTAACATAGCATATAATTTAACTTAATGTTTTAGTTAATAGTTTTTAAATAAAAATGCCCTGATAATCAAACCTTTTAATAGATTTATTAAAACCTGTTTAGTGAATAAATGCCTTAAGATGTAAATAAGTCACTGAACATAGCACATTGCTAATTTGATCAAGAAAAATGAGTAAATAAATATTTTTAATTAAAAATGTCCTGATAATCAAACCTAACTGGTTTATTGGTATATACTCAGCGAATATATATACTTTTAAAGTGAATAATTCACTGCACAAGGCACATTGTGTTCACAAATTATGGACAAATATATGATTAGTTGTTTTTTTATGTTTCTATTTAGCATTGTTTTTTTCCCCTGCCTAGTTCTGCAACCCTTTTTTGGAACACAAACCTCCAGCTGAGAACCTAAAACAGTCCTATTTCTGCTCTGACATGGCTCGTGGCCTCGTGGCTGCTTATCAATATTTTTAAGTCAATTTCAGCTAGCTTCTTATCTTGACTGATGCACAACCTTTCTCTACCGTCAGATCACAGTCATATTTCGGCCTTTTTGCCAAAATCGATTTAGTAGTTTTCTTTCTTTTTTTTTATTCGGACAGTATAGCGCTGGAACAGGGGATGTTGTAGGCTGATAAAGGTCAAGTGTAGCATCGAATCATTGAGAGATTCATAATGAATGTGAGCGCGGCTCTCGCGGCAGGTGTTTCATTACCACGGTACGGGAGAGAATGAGTGAGCCAGACTTAGAAACCCACACATCCAAGGTCAAACCGGGATCATTGGCGCCCTTGTCAATCTGAAAACACACCCACATTCTTCATCTAATCCATTTGATATTTCAGTTGCGATATCATAACCTATCAAGTAACGAAATCTGAAATAGATTTTGTTATGTAACGGTCAAGCTGCCAAGGCTCGTGTCAATCTAATGGCATCCAGCGGATGGTTCACCATAAAATAAAAGTTCAGTCGTCATTCCAAACCTGAGTGACATACTTTTCTAAAAGTCCACAAAAGCATCAAAAAAGCAATTCATAAGAACTGCTTTCCATTAAAAGATCCAAGTCAGAAGAATGAATCGTTCACAGAGGAATGACTCATCAACGTGCTTGGTAGACACAGCAAGTGTCAAGTGTTACAATGTTTTTGTGTGTGTGAATTTAAAGTGAATAACACATTTTTGGTCTATTCCTTAATAAAAGCTATTATACGGTTTCAAAAAAACTTCAACTATATCATGCAAGTTAAGTGGACAAGGTTCTTTTTGGACGGTTCTTATTTGTAGGATATTCATTTGGGTTTCATGGAGTCGTACAGGTTTGAAGTTCATGAGTAAACAGCGATTTACACCAAATGTGATGACTGTATCTATGAAGTTTTAATAATCTATCTAATTCAATGAGAATGGCTATATCCACATCACAATACAATATGCAATACATTATAATGATCATTTCATAAAGGAATTATGTTGTTTAAATAATTTTAATTAATTTCCAGCTAAAAAAACAATAAAAACACTGGCAATCAGAATCCACCAATTTAAATCGGCAGATGACAGCAGTGCATGCTTACAAGGAGCAAAACATTGTCGTCAGTTGTGTGGTCGCGCAACTGACGAGAAGTGCAGCATTGGAGCAACACTGCGCTTTTCTTTATATGGCTTATACATTTCATGTTTTAGTTATCATAATAGTTAACATTCCAAGCTTTTTAGTGAACAATTTTTTATAAATCCATTAATGTCTTTTTCTTAACATGTTAATATCCTCTTAATTTTTGGATTGAATTTATGAAGCGTGTCACTGTAATGTTGTGGTCACATTTACCAAAATTTTCTTGCTATATTTTTTTCAGAAATATGAACAGAAATATGAAATATTCAGCCGATTTCCAGCTCTGGCGGTTTTCCAGCACTTTTAGCTGTAGTTTAGCGTAGACCATTAAATCTGATTAGACCGTTAGCATCTCGCTCAAAAATGACCAGAGAGTTGTGATATTTTTCCTATTTAAAACTTGACTCAGTTACATTGTGTACTAAGACCAACATAAAATGAAAGGAACTACACTCTCATTCTGACTTAATAATCAAGAAATGTTGCTGCCGTACTATGGCTGCAGCAGGCACAATGTTATTACACAGCGCCTGCAATTGCTGGTGACTATTTTCAGGTGCTGCCATAGTATCATTGTGCCTGCTGCAGCCATGGTACAGCAGCAAAGTTCCTTGATTACTACGATGGGAGTTTTAAATTTCGAATCTAAATTTTACATTTTCGAATTTCGAATCAGATTCAATGATCTATGCTAAGCTACAGCTACAAGTGCTACCGCCAGATCCAGAGATCAGCTGAATAGATTAAAAAAAAAGTGGTGTGTTCCTTTAAATCATGTACATGTTGAGTTGTGTTTCCTGTGGTGGTCGACGGTTGCAAAGCGGGAGGTTAAATGCAACCTGCCCTCTCTCCTCAGACTGGCTCCGATTCTCTCCTCCCTCAGGGCGCGTCGTCCAGCCTGGTGGTCAAGTTTGCCGACACAGACAAGGAACGCACCATCCGCCGCATGCAGCAGATGGTGGGCCAGTTTGGCATCTTCAACCCTGCCATCGCCCTGCCCTTTAGCACCTACAGCACCTACGCACATGCGGTGAGTACCCTTCCTCCCCTCCGGGGCACTTGGGCACGTTTTGATGATCTCACTGCCGCCCACGTACCCTCCCCGTCGCAGCATGTCCACATGTCCTCGCTCGTGTTCCCAGAGTGACTCAGAATATTCCATAGGAAAATCTTCACCTGGTTATTATTTATAGCTGGCATCGGTACGGGGGAGGTTGAAAAGCAGCCGAGAGGTTGAGTCAGTCCCTAATATTCATTCATGAGGGACATCTCGGTTCAGTTTTGGGGAGAGATACTATTACAGTTTCTAGTTCATATGGAGTAGATAGATATACATATATTCATGTACTGATAGACATAGACGAATATTTCTCGTAAATGGCAGGATTAATTGTTAGAGTCGACCCGGCCCCCGGGGGCTTATCATTCACACTCATTTTCATATCACAGACATGCGTGGGCCAGCGGAAGATGTGCGTACGGACAATCCCACAGTAACTGCCGGGCCAGTACGTGGGGAAAAATACGCCCTTATTAGCATTCATGAGATGCAGAGCGTCCGCAGGAAATGCAAATGGTCTAAGAGAGCGGCGCGCGGGAAGGCAGGCAGGGTGGTTGCTGTGGCTCCCACAGGTTGGCAGTGACTTTTATCTCCCGTGTCAGAGATGGTGCAGTGTGCCGCTCGGTGGCAGTGACACTGTCTCTATAATTCACTGTTCCAGCCCGAGCCGCAACCCACACATGCCGAAACAGACCGCTTTATGATATCGCATGCAGCTTGTGGCAAAGTTTGCGAACTTTTTTTGCTTGCTGTTTTTGACTCAACTGATAAAGGGTGCATTGTTATTTTAAAATAAGGTACACAGAACATATTTAAAGGGCCACTCACATTTTCTTTTCTCATTTGCAAGTTTTAAATGTGAAAAAAAAAAAAAAAAAAAAAAAAAAAAAATATATATATATATATATATATATATATTACCATTTTTTTATCAGTGCATTACATGAGAAGATGATTTCTGTCATATTAGTAGTCACCTCATGACAGCTGTCATATTAAGATCACATGACCAGCCGCTATAATCCAACCCTAAATTTGATTATTATTGTACATTATTGTTTGTGGAATAAATGTGAATGCCAGTATATTATTATTCACTTTTAGAGTATTTCTTTTTAATTAACTTCCATTTTAATCATTTTAATTTCATTTAATTTCTGTCTTATGTTTATATTTATTTCTAGCTTTAAGTTTTAGCAATTGTAGTGGTTCAACCTAAACTTATTTTAGTTAAATCATTCAGTAGAAGTTAGATTTGAATTTTCAAAAAGCAATTGCTTTTTCATTTTCATCCGGCAGCTAAATATATGGCGCGTTTATAAAAGCAACTCGCACAATTTTTGTCTTCATAAACCATTTAAGTCCAAACCCCACCACCCAGCTGATTATAAAGGTATTATTAGTCGTGACAGTCACAATGCACATTGCTGAACAATGCATGTGCTCAAATAAATGCTAAACCGTAACCCTAACACACAAACATTACGTTAGTATAGCAATGGCAGATAGTTAGCATTACTTATTGTCTCAGTCAGATCCAACTATTATCGTGTTGTTGCTGTGGATTTGGGATAGTGATCGTCCAGCTAACATCCAGAAGTAGCATAGCAAGTTAGCTCCACTAGCATTTTCTACGCTCTTTTGTTCACACATTTTCCTCACCTGAGCAGAACCTGAAAGGGTCCCCAACAGGCATTCATTGCACCTTCATAAACAGGCAACAAACCGCATAAGCTAACATTTAGCTTCAGATATGGCACATTTAGAAACGTGGAGGACGAGCAAATTAAGAGGCTCCTTCCACAAACACAGCTGTGCTGAGGATTACTGGTTTGAGCTGACAGCCAGTAAATTGGATTTTAGTCAGAGCAGAGGAGGGGGGCATCTGAGCGCAAATTGGAGGGGTAATAGTACTGACAACATCGTGCCAAAAGACAGATGCGTTTTTTTAAAAAGGTACATCTAACTCCTAAATCTGACAAACAGCTTATCATTCAGTAGTACATGAAGATGTTGGAAATATCAGATGCGGCCCCGTCCTCGTCTCTGGAGTGGAATGGGGGGTGTGACATAAACACGCGATGAAAGCGAGAAACATTAATTTTCTTTCAGACGCTCTTGTCAATACAAGCCGAACATCTTTTATCTGTCTTTTTCTCCCGCTGCCTCATGTTTGATCTTTTTCCTTTTTCTGAGCGGAGCCATCTTCATTTTCGACTTTTTTTTTCTCTCTCTTTCTCTCTCTCTTTTTTTGGAAGATGAATAAAAGCGCGGCTGTTGATGGAAAGCCAGAAAGATCTCTTTTACTTGACGCCAATCACCAGAGACGGTGCATTAGATTAATATGACGCACAAATTGCTTGAAAGCACTTCAGAATGTTCTGAAGCCAACATTAATGAGGGGAATGTTTGTCTGGGTATTTTAGGGAGGAGGGCGCTGAGGAGGGTGGGCGAATGTTCTGCTATTGACCTACATTGCCCCCTGTTGTTGAGAAATATACTAGCGTTGGCTATTCAAAGGTTGTTTTTTTTTGCATCTTTTTATTGTTTTTATGCATTGTTTGAAAGCACTCCTTCTTACGTAGCATCTAGAAACAGGCAACATGATTGATGTTTTATATTACATTAGTACACAATCTCACCTCTCGCTCTAAATGTCTTTCTAGTCATAAATGGATACGACTACTATATACTGTACATATAAACTACCCTCTTTGAGCAATATATGCTCATATATGCCAAAGAAATATCAAAATGGAAGTGCACTCAGACCCAAAACATATTTTACACAAGTATGTGAGTGTTTCGGTTGCATTGTGAAATAGAATTGTTAGGGCTGTACAAATGCATGTTGCATTATCTGCATTGCCACAGGGGGAGCTGTAGTGCACCATAAATTAAATTTTCTTATTTAGGCCAAGTTTTCTTAGTGGAGCAACAGTTTGTAGTAGGAATGTGCATTTCCATAACTTAGACCAATATGAAACGCATTTCGATGCTTATTACACGGCTCTCTGGAATGCTTGATTCTGACTGGTTTGTTGAGACATTTGCATGTTCGTTCTTTTCAAATAATAACCCTCCAAAGTAATAACGCATAGCCGGTAGTACTTGTATGTTTAAAATCCCTCCGCGCCAACAAAGATTACCGTTTGGCGCCATCTTGTAACAAACACTGGACAACC
>JAUMHI010000068.1:6352437-6364033 GCA_032359435.1 Enteromius unitaeniatus | reverse complement strand
GAAGAATGAAAATGTTAATTTAAAACAAATACGCCAATAAAATGTTTCAAATTCATATTCATGCCCAGTTTTGTTCCTTATGTGGCAAGTAGCCGTGTAATAAGCGGGATAATGCAGAGGCAGCCGGTAGTTATTGCGAAAAAAGCCCCTTCAGACCCTGATCACACTGTCGGGGATTATTTCTGCGATAACTACCGGCTGCCTCTATATTATCCCTTACATACACAACAAAACGATGTTTAAAGATACATTAAAGAAGTAGCTAATGACGCAATGTGATACAATTTCTATTCGATTTAACGCAATGCAATTTAATGCAATATGATGCAATGGAGAAAAAAAAGTGATGTTCCATATAGTACAGATGGTTCACTTTCATTTCTTTGGTTCAGACAGACAGCAAATCATAAATAAATGAACTTAAGTGCCTTCTGACATAGTGTTGAAATACGTCATATTCACATAGCTGCAGTGCTGATGGAAGAAAACGCATGAGAAACCGTTTAAACAGCTATGCATTGCATCTTAAACATTTATGGTGATGCACTGTACCATCTCTAGTTTAAAGTAAAACTAGAGGTATTTAAATTAGTTAAACAGTCGACATGTTTATAACTGGCTCCTGAGTAAGTTCATTTGGTTGGATGATTTTTTTAGACGCAACAAAATACTACGTAAGAAAGAATGTTATTTAGTTCCGAGCATTCATTTCTAGGCTTACATACTTGCACATGACCTAAAACAAGTTCTGGTCGAACCAAAAGTATGTTTGCAGCATCATCATGTTTAGTCCTGAAGATGCGCTTTAGCAAACAGCAGGAAAAGGAGCAAGGCCGTTTCAGGCAATCTTACAGGGCCAGGGACCTTAATAACCGGGGTCCATTCAGCTCACTCCATTTCTCGTCTCTCTATAAATATCTCTCCAGTCATCCTGCCATTCTCTCTGCGCTGCAGCAGAGCCAGACCGACTGTAAGGGGTCATGTGTGATGCAGGCAGAGGTGGGCAGAGACACAGAGCAGCTCTGGGTAGATAATTGCCAAGTGATAAAGAGGTGATTGCCTGGTGGCATCGAGGGAGACTAATGCCATCGGCAAGCCATAAAAAACCCACATGCCTGACACTAAACGAATGCCGTCGCCCAGGCAACTTCTTCCCGTGGCTGCTTCTGTTTTTTTTCCATTTTGAAGGAAGAAAAGGTTACGACCTCAGTGATGAAGACTTCGCTGAAGGCAATTTGGTCCCTTTTGCCTGCGCTTGAATGCTTCCTGTCTATTCAGGATGCTGGGTAAAGTTTTGGTTTAGAATTGTTCATGGATAGTTCACCCAGTTTAATTGTTGTAATTATTTGTAATTTTGTAATTATTTATAATTATTATTTCACTGTCACGTCATTGAAATTTTTTTACATGGTACCATTTTTCAGTAACCTGTGTCAGATCTTAAAACTACATAAAACATCTAAAAATCACTTAAAATCATGTAACAAGCCAGAAGATCAATTTTAAATTCTCAGTTTAAACACTGAAACTTTTAATCACTATTAATTTTCATTACATCGGAAAGAGCAGCTTGGACATTCCACTAAACATCTCCTTTTATATTCTACACAGAAAAAAAAAAAAAAAAAAAAAAATATATATATATATATATATATATATATATAAATAAAACATGTGTATATGTTTAAATAATTTATTAAAGTGTTTTTTTTATTGCTGCTTTTCCTACTAATTTGTCTGTCACTACAGCTCAAGTCTATGATATATCTATGATATAAGTCTATCTATATATGAACTATGATATTATATCACCATAAAAGTAGGTCATTCAACTTTTGCCCTATAGACCAAATCTTCAGACGCTGAATGAGACTTTATGTCAGTAAACTGTAAAAAAAAATATTTAATTTATATTTATAATTATATATTTATATTCTACACAAGGGTTTAGGTTTAGAACCACAAAAGCATGATTACATTTAAATAAAATATAAAAAACTGGCTTAAAAGTTTATATATATATATATATATATATATATATATATATATTATTATTGTTATTTCTTTCTTTTTTTCCTTATCTGTTGGAGATTTTTTTAGAAAGTTTAAGTTGACCACACCTGTCAAGGCTTAAAGATGATTTGTGAACCATGCAACTCTTGCTCTTTATTCATATCCATATATCCATAAGTCTTTTTGGAAGTCATACAATACTTTTGTATCAGAATTCACTTGTTATTATTATATGGAAAAAGCAGGTTTGACATTCTGCTAGATTTTTCCTTTTATATTCTACAACCACAAATGCATGATTAAATAATGACTATATATATATATATATATATATATAGATATAGATATAGATATAAATGAAAAATACAGATACAACTCTTTATTACAAATATTTGGAAGCTATATATATAATAAAAACCACTAAAAACACAACTGGTCACGATTCACTTTCATTGGATGGAAAAGGACAGCTTGGGCATTCTGCTAAATTTGTCCTTTTGTCTTCTAAGTTAGAAATAAAGTCATACGTATTTGAAAAGGCAAATGGGAGAGTAAAAGATTAATTTTTGGCTAAACTATGTCTTTGAATTAGAATAACAGAAATACACAAGAGATGTTTTTTTTTTTTTTTAAAGTCTTGTTTTCCGCCGACAGCCGAAGGACCTTGTTTTTCTATTCTCCCCCCCCCTCCTTCTCTCCCCGCCACCTCCTCCAAGAACAAATTGATGTTGCTCACTTCTCCCCAACATAATTACATGCTTGGGCCTCCAATTTTCTGTTTTAATTCCTAAAGAGCAGAACTGAATGCCACATCGTTATCTGAGGCAATCTGGTGGCAGCCATGAAAGGCGACATTA
Organism: Enteromius unitaeniatus; assembly: GCA_032359435.1. Lineage (NCBI taxonomy): Eukaryota > Metazoa > Chordata > Actinopteri > Cypriniformes > Cyprinidae > Enteromius > Enteromius unitaeniatus. The sequence continues at coordinate 6,361,163 of JAUMHI010000068.1, read as the reverse complement.
TCCGAGCCGTTCATGGAGGGAAATTACAATATGGAAGTCTTCAACTCACCGCACTACGCGCTGCCCAAAGCCTGTCCCTCTGGCTTTTAAAGGGCATTAGCAAACTGTCACCCAGCGAGAGCCAGCCAGCTTAACTCTGACTCCCCATTCAGCACGAAGGAAGAGGCCGCGAGATGGGCACAAAAGCGTCTGATTACTGTGGCATGGCTATTACATGGCGGAGAGAGACTAGACAGTCTTGTCCCGCCATTGGCTGAAGGTTGACAAATGCATTAAACCAGTGGTCCGTGACCCATTTTTTAAGTTTCGAAATTCTTGCAAACTCACCCGAGTAACAATTTAGCTATACGTGAAAAAAGTGACAAAATACACTCCTGTTAGATTCTCTGAAAACGCATTAAGTTTTGTTGTCAATTGAATAATCGCATCCGAAATAAAAGTTTTGCAATATTACATATTATGTAAACCAACACTGCGATTAATCGCCAACACCAGTACTGTCAAACAATTAATTGCTTAATCGAATCGATTAATCAAATAATCAGAAGTAAAAGGTATTAATACATTAAGCCGTTTCACAAAAACCTCTCAGATAATTTCAAATAGCTCTGAATTAAATGTTTCTCTTGAAATGCACTTACTCAGCAGATTTGTGCTGAGGTTTTATTTGTATTCATTTAACTTATTTATGCTACTTGCTTCCCCAAAACTGTGGATTTTACCTGAAGGATAATAGATGATCCTCAGCGGTTTGTTGATGGAATTATGCAAATGAAAGGAGGAGTTTATAGATAGTAATGCAGGAGAGGCTTATAGATTTGTTTTGTGGGTGGATGGCATCTTTCAGGCTCTGTGACAAGGCCAATGAGAGAATATGATTGCCTTTCTGCTATCCAGAGACGAAACAGCGGCGGAGAGCAAAGCCTACATGAACAATATCATCCTCTGCATTCAAATGAAGACTGGCAGCTGGATGATTATTGTATGAAGTAGCATATCACTTTTTGGCCTTACTTCCTCTATGGGGACTGTATGCTGTGATGTACAGGAATGTTGTTTGATTAGTAACATTATTGTTTAACTGGATGGGAATAGTCTGATGTTGGACATGTTTTTTTTAATGCATTGTTCTTGCAAATAGACTTTAGACAGAAAAAGTCTTTAGTAGAGACATGAAAAAGACATGTATTTGCGCACCTTCCTGTATTGATAATGCATTTTTACCGTTCTACTATGCCAAAAAATATAAGGAAATTATGATTTATGAAACACTGTTCGTAAACCATTTTGCTTTGGCGCATTTCTGAGTGAAGAATATGAATGTTGAATGTTGAATATGAAATATGAATATGAATGAAATAGAATATAATGTGATTAGAAGAGATGAATCATTTCGAATTCACAATCATTTTTAAATCTGTAATGTGCTGTGAGAGTGAGAAAGAACATTTAACAAAAATCTAATCAGAAAAAATGGTTGGCTACATTTGTGTGTATATATATATATATATATATATATATATATATATTTATTTATTTATTTATTAATTTGAATTATATGTTTACATATAAACATATGGAACCGATTTAATTCCCAGCAACTTAAATAGGCCTATGATGACATTATTAGAATAAAAAGTAGACAGGCCAGCTACAAGTTTAGTTTAGTTTAGTTTAGTTTAATTAATTTTATTACTTTTCTTTTTTATTTCATTTCATTTCATTTCATTTCATATGATCTTATTTGTAGAAAAGACAACATACAAAAACTAATTTCCAATGTGTTAAAAAATAAAAAAGTATAAAAGTATATTTTAAAAAAATATAGTAAAAAATATTTACTCTGTAAAAAGTATTATTTGTATACGATTATATTGTATACGTTAATTATAAGTATACTTTGATGTATTTCAGGCGTATATGTATATTACACTAGAATATGATTTGCAAAAATGTAGAAAGCGTCGACTGCATTTTTTACTTAATTTGTTTTATTGCAATTAAATTCTATTTATATTAATTAATATATGTATGTAAACACACACACACACACACAATATCTATTTTCATTACCAACAAACTGAATACTCCGGCAAAAGTCTACAGGTGCACAGTGACGTTATTAGAAAAGACATACACAATACATGTAAACAAGCATTCATGCATGGGGTATGATCCGGCTCTACTGGTAATTTAGCCTGGATCTAAGCTGGATCTGCTTCAATGTAACCATTATGTATTCAGCCTTGATAGCTGTCACACTGTAAAGGAAAATGGGGGAGGGGGAAAAGTTGCACTGTCAAAGCCATGAAGAAAGCATCACCTTAAAGTTTGAAAGGGAAAAAAATGAATACAATTCAATTTTTCTGCTCCGAACTCCCAGGTCCCTTAAGGACTACAATAATATGTGCGTCGATCCCTCCATTAGAATGAGCCAGACCGACAGCTATTGAAATGTTTCGCGGGGGCTTGTGACAGGCCTCTGACTGGGAAGATGGACGCTTTCACTAAACATAGGTTGACACATTTTTCTCTTTTTCCGCTCTACTTTCTCCTCTACTCTGCGAAGCACTGCCTATCCATCATGCCCCCATGTAGCCTGTGTGCTTCTAGTAACTTTTCTCTCTCTCTTTCTCCCTCTCTGCTTTCTGTTTTTCTCTATCTCTATCCGGCAGCTGATGCAGCAGCAGGCGGCCCTCATGGCTGCCAGTCACGGAGGCTACCTGGCGCCCAGCGTGGCCTTTCCCACCACCCAGATCCACCAGATGGGGGCGCTCAATATCAACAGCCTGCCACCCACCCCCATGACCCCGGTGTCGGGTGAGTTTCATCAGACACTGGGTGAGCAACAGAGTTTCATTTCCTCTCTTATGGCATGGGGTCTGAGGTGAAGTGTTACCATTGTGTTAGTCCATAGGCAGTCTCATACTTACATACGCTTTAAAAGTTAGATTTCTGTCATAGTGAAGCTATAAATCCTTAATCAAGAACATATATTTATGCACAGTTGAACTAAAAGAACTAGATAACATAACTTTAGCTTGGCTTCCCAGCATGTGTTGTTGATTGCACAACAGTTGGCTCTGTGTTCTGTTCTGAAGAGCTCTAAAAAGAGGTGATGCGTGATGTGTATTTAATGCATTATGTGTTCGATTGCACACTTGTCATGTTGGATGGCCTTTAGGTTGATTATAATTCCTAAAGCTTGATTGTATGTGCGCATGTAAATGTTCAAATGCACAAAAACTTCTTTTGTACAATTGTTTGCGCTAAAAAAGAAAACGTGAATTAGCAGCGCAAATGCGAATAGTCTGAGATTTTCATTTGGGTGGAAAAAACAAGTGCACAAAAGCAATACACAGCTATGCATTTATTTGCTTATCATATAACGTTATAACATAACAATTATTATTATTATTATTATTATTATTGCGCATGTAGCTGTACTTCGTCCATAGCTGCAATTCATTCGAATAGTTTTCTGCATGTTCAGCAAATTCAGTACCCTTTTTTTTTTGTTGAATGTACAAAATTTCTGTCCGACTGTTTGCATTTAACTCACAAAAATTAGTTGATACCACACTGAAACATAGTGGTGTTGCTATTGTAAATGAAATTTGTGTTCTATTTGCATCATTTTCTGTGAGGTAAAAAGTCAGTTGCATTACGTTTTACTTTTGGATTTGCTGAAAAAAAACATAAATATGCCACAAATTCCAGAGGTTTTTTTTTTTGGCACAACCTTCTGTTATACGCAGCAGACATCAGCAGAAATCTAAATAGCCTTTGAAGTTTTTATTCTGATACCGCAATAAAAAAGTTTGTGCCATTATAACCACTGCATTTGATCTCTTCCATAATTGAGCTACAAAGTGAACCAGACTTTATACCGGTAGTCAAAAATTTACCTACACGACCTAAATGACATGGAATTGTGCTTTCACATGAGAACTTAGTTTTAATATACTATGGCATTCCAAAACAAGCACATTTCTTGATATTAAACAAATCATCCCATATATATCGTCACATTTGAAGTTACAAAAACACCCACACTAACCACGTTTCCATTACCCTTCAAATTATGCAAATTACAATAACACGTTAATTTTGCAAAACCTCCCATATATCGCAAAAAAAATGTTATGCTCGCATGAGGTGGTTTTCCAGACAATTCGAAAAAGGAGTATTTCGCATTTTGCGTTTATTCTGCATTTACAGGTCACATGGCATATGATTATTCTCGAATGTATTATAACCTTCAAGAAACACTTCATGTGTGTTCCTTCTCTTTAAGGGGCTTTCCCTGCTATTAATGCTTTTAATGCTGCACGCGTCTGCGGTGCCGTTCGGTTCTGATACGGACACTGAAGCTGTCTGCAGGTACTCGGTTGATGTAAAAGTGTTTATTCCAGCCTCGCCATGCATTTTTCTTAAGTATCTGTCCGTGCTGCTTCTGTAAAGATAGATGGATGTGCATCCTTTGTATAAATATCCAAAATCCGTAAAATGTCGCCAAAAACCGTTGCTATGACTTATCGTGAGAGGCAAAGGGTGAGGTTTTAGTCTCATAAAGTTGGTTAATGGAAACGCCGTCATTTCAAAATACTTTTTTTATCGCCATTTATCAAATATCACCACAGATTTGTGCAAATCTGTAATGGAAACGCGGCTACTGACATTTTCTGAATGGCACACACGCCAGATTGTTTTATTCGTCCTCAAAAAGCTTTGATAATCAGGACACACGACAGCTCTGATTGTCATTCCCAACACCAGTTATCATACAATCTAAACAAATAGGAGATCTTATTGGATAATGGCCACCTTACAGCATTTGCTTATGCAGCACTATTGCACTTTTCCAATCCCTTCCGAAAACATGCCACCCAGTGAATTATGCTCAGCTTTAACAAAGCTCATTCCTCTTTTGTCAACAGCACTGCTGTACCAATTTACACTATACACCACGACACCGGACAATATCATTTGTCATTCCCGGTAAAGCACATAGTTTTGGCAACATACGAGTAGCTTGCAGCAAGCTGGCCAGCCGATTTTGAAGCACATTATTAGTTTCATGGCTAATTGACTGACCGTGGAATGACAAAACGTTTGCGTTCTTATGCAAAGTTAAAACACAAGCTTTATTACCTGAGGGGATGGAACTGCTAGACGCTCCCCCTGGCATCACATATAGATTTAATACGGTTCCATCTTTTACAAGCCGCCATCCAGTCCTATAAAAGCCTCGTCCAATTAAAGCTCCAGAGCTGTCAAGCCACACTTCTCTTCTGCAAGGCTGAGGCTATCCATGTGTGGCATTACATGCAAATGTACTTACGTGCTACTTCAAATATTAAGTCAGACAGACAGGACGGTTTGTCAAATGTTTTGTTAAGACACATGCAATGCAAAACATGCACTTTTTCCGTCCCGCTTCATCCATCACTCACTTCATGTTTGTTTTAGCATCGGCATTGTATTTGCAGTCCTGAAATTCACAGGACAGCAAGACTGCAACTGCTTATGTTATAAAACTATACAGTGACGCTACTGCATAGTTGTTGTTTTTTTCATTATGTATGCCAAAAATACTGTGGTGGTACCATGGTATGGTTATGGCATCAGATGTTAATAGTGTGGTTCTTTGATATACATATAATGATATAATGGTCCTCTGTAGTGCTGTCAAGCAATTAATTACGATTAATCACGATCAATCGCTTCCTAAATGTAAATACACACAAATAGAGTATATATTTTGAAAATATTTACATGTCTATATTTATATTCATATATTTTATATTATATATAAAAATATTTAATATGTGAACATAATATATTTATCTGAAATGTATACATGCATGTGTGTGTGTTTATAAATACATATTAAATAAATGCAGTACACGTGCATATATTATGTTGACAGAAAATTTTATTTGGGATGCAATTAATCCCGATTAATTGCTTGACAAAAACATGGTCAAAATATGGTATTACTATGGTAACTGTCACAGCATAATAATACCATGGCAAATGTCTATGAAAACATGACAATATCATGGTAAATGTTGCAAAAACATAGTAATGCATAGTAATGTCCATAAAATCATAATAATGGCATGGTCTCAAAATAAATGTGACAAATAGCTATAATAATCTATAATAATAATGGCAATGCCTTTGTAAATGTTATAAAAACAAGTATTGCCATGATAAATGCTCATGAAACTACACCATCAGTGTTATAAATGTCACATAACAGTGATACCATGTACATTTCTATAAAACCATAGATACACCATGGTAAATGTTTATGAAACCATAACATTAACATGTCACAACACATACAGTAATATGATCATGCCTATCTAGATCTATGAAATCATGGTAATTCCATGCTAAATGTCACAAAAACATGATATTACCATGTTAAATGTCCATGAAACCTAGCAAGCCTCATACCCATTACCATGGTAAATGTCAATAAACCTTGGTATTTTCATGGTACAAAATAATACCATAGTACTAGCATGGTATTTTGACAGTGTCACAATGTTTTTAATGTAAGGAGCAAGGCTGTTTAGTTAACTTAAATCAAACAATTCAAACAACTTCTTTTACTTAAGTTAGCTAAACTGTAGGCAACATTTTAACTTTTCATGAAGTTTAATTTGATGTGCTAATAATAACAAAAAATTAACATAATAAAATAAACAAAATAATAGTATCCCAATGATGCTAATAGAGCACAAGTAATGTAATACTATGTGTTTGGTTGTTTTGTTTTTGGTCGTGTATCATTCGGTATTCTTGCTGTAGTGTCTTTGCTGTAAATATCACGTTAAATTTCCATAAAACCAGAGCACCTCATAATTTTTAGCTTTACATTTTTTTCTTTCTAGCAAAAACGATCCATCTCTGTGTAAAACAACCACACTTGTATGTTTGGATTCTCTCCTTTTTGACTGGGATCAATGTCATATTAACATGCAATGCAGCTGCTGGGGTGAATTGGCCTCTCTTACACTGACTTAATTGAAAGAGACTGGCGGAGCTGCACGGATCTCCTGTGGACGCGAGATGTGCTGAAATATGCGCAGCATTGGACACGCTCCTGTGTGCGCGCGTGAGCTCTGCTCTACTGATTGCCTTCCATTATTGAACCTATTGGAATCTGTTGCATTATTAATCCTGGGCGAGATAGAATGGCTGGCGTTAAAAATATTCCAAGGACTACAATAAATAAGATATTCATACGTGTTTTTTTTTTCTAGTTCATTCATTCATTTGCATCTCCCTGGCAGGCACAGCACCTCTGGTTTATTTAATACATGTGCCACACACACACACTTTCTCTCTTATTGGTTGTGACTGGAACAACAGATATACTGGATTCTGGTTGGATATTAAGCGCTAATGATGCTGGAGATGCATATTGCATTTCTGTTTGAATAAACAATAAATGTTTTTGGATCAGGCTTTAAAAAAGACTGAACAACTATTCTATTGTGGTGCAAAAAAGCAACTTCCTTTTATCATGGAGTGGTTTTTAGGGAATTGTGCTGCAATCTGAAGACATCTGGCAAGACCACAATTGAAAAGGCAGAACAGCTGTCACATCATCCGAGGCTGCTTTCAGATCTCCATCTTTTAGTTAATGCACAAGCGTGGAGTATTATTAGCGCAGAATATCCTTGGTGTTAGAAATAACATTAACGCAAAGTAACAAAGTATTAGCAGAACATCTCATTTGGGCTCACGTGGAGTTACAGATTTGCAAAATTGGATTACAAAGAAGAAAACATCTGGAAAGTATTGTTGAGATACAGATTACTATAAAACATTGCAAAAACTGTTATTAGTTAGAAACATTATTTATTATGACTGACGCAACCTGACTATATTCGTAATCTTACAAATGTAATTCTGATTCAGTCAAGGTTGATTTGATCAACTGTGATTCAAAACTGACGATTCAATAACAACGTCAACAGGCCTTCAAAAATAACAATTATAGTAATATTACTGCACTTTTTTGTTATATTATGAAGCATTAATTTTTAAATATTATTAGTGTCCTTAGTAAATTAAAAAAAAAAACATTTGTGCATTAACACTTTAATATTATTTAATATGGAGCATATGTGAGGAATAATATAGTAATACACATCTTATAACAAATACATTTAGATTTTCATACATTTTGATGTGATATTTGTAAAATAATAAATAATAACAACAACATTAATAATAGTTACTTTGATAGATTAATTTTGTACATCAACACTGTTTAAGTATAATAATAAAAATAATAGCAATAATAAATATGAAAAATATAACATTTATATAGAATTCAATAAATTAACCCTTTATCGGGCAAGGAACTATATTTGGTAACTTAATCGATCATTCATTAGAGCGATCTTGTGCCTTTCTGTGAGCTCGTGCAAGCACATGGATTTCTTCCAGCCAATCAGCAGAACTCAGTCTACGTCACAGATGGCAACACCGTGGCATTTGACCAATCAGGAGTTGCCCGCTGCCTTTCAAACATCAGTGTACTTCAGGAGTTTGAAAAATATGCTTTTACTCTCATACCTACTCTCACAAAAAAATAAATAGCATCAAAACGAACAATGCTAAGTTAACGAAACTCATGCATTATATGGTTGAATAGTTGTGTTAAATGTTGAGATTGGTGTTGTTTGCATAACATTTCT
>JAUMHI010000068.1:6335876-6352337 GCA_032359435.1 Enteromius unitaeniatus | reverse complement strand
GCATACATTGGTGTTTATTTTTACTGTGAGCCTTATTACTGCTAAGATAAGTGGTACCACCTAGACTAGTGTGCTATCTTCACTTGTTATTATATATTTACATATTTGTCAGTATTCTTCGTTTTCAGTAGATCTAAACTCTACACTTTTGTATATATCCAGCTTTTGGAAAACAAGAGTCTATGGCACATAAAAAAAAAATTATAAAACAAATTAATAATTAATAAATAAATTAAATGAGAAAAAGTGTATGTACATTTTATGTATTTATTTGTATTTTATGTGTGTTTTTAACCTTGTAAATATATGCCCTTTTTGGGAAAAAAGATGACCATAGACTGGCGAGGAACCATATATGGTAATTTCATTGACCTAGATTTACAGCATAAAATTTTTATTATTTTTATAAAGTCGCAAAAGCTTAAAAGTCTTGTTATAGCCTCCGACAACATTCCAGGGTTGAAATGATGAATTTCCAATTATTTGGAGTGCCTTATAAAGGGTTAATAATACAATTATTAAAATATATATATATGTGTGTGTGTGTGTGTGTGTGTTTTATTTTTAATTTAATTATCATCAAAGCTCTTAAAATAATTTACATGAACATAAAAATCTATAAAATAAAAATTACATTACTTTGAGTATAAATTAATAATTTAATCTTCATAAAAAATTTACGTTGACAGGTAAAGTGAGGGTATCAGTATACCAGTATATATATAATATCATGGTAGCCCCTGGTACTTAATGATTATATTTTCAAACTCATGGTATTTACATTGCCTCCAAGGCAGTTTGAAGAATTACAGTGGGTACGGAAAGTATTCAGACCCCCTTAAATGTTTCACTCTTTATTGTATTGCAGCCATTTGCTAAAATTATTTGAGTTATTTATTTCCTCATTAATGTACACCCTGCACCCCATATTGACAGAAAAACACAGAATTGTTGACATTTCTGTAGATTTATTGAAAAAGAAAAACTGAAATATCACATGGTCCTAAATATTCAGACCCTTTGCTTTTTGGGAAAGATGCAACAAGTTTTTCACACCTGAATTTGGGGATCCTCTGCCATTCTTCCTCTCAGATCCTCTCCAGTTCTGTCAGGTTGGATGGTAAACGTTGGTGGACAGACATTTTTTAGGTCTCTCCAGAGATGCTCATTTGGGTTTAAGGCAGGGCTCTGGCTGGGCCATTCAAGAACAGTCACAGAGTTGTTGTGAAGCCACTCCTTCATTATTTCATCTGTGTGCTTAGGGTCATTGTCTTGTTGGAAAGTAAACCCCTCTGCCCAGTCTGAGGTCCTGAGCACTCTGAAAAAGATTTTGGTTCAGGATATGTGCCACGATTGCAACCTGTTGTCCTGTTCCTGCAGCTGAAAAACACCCCCACAGCATGATGTTGCCACCACAATGCTTCACTGTTGGGACTGTACTGTACAGGTGATGAGCAGTGCCCGGTTTTCTTCACACAAACCGCTTAGAATTAAGGCCAAAAAGTTATATCTTGGTCTCATCAGACCAGAGAATCTTATTTCTCACCATCTTGTAGTGTTTTTTAGCAAATTCCATCCGGGGTGACGAGAGGCTTCCGTCGGACCACTCTGCCATAAAGCCCCGACTGGTGGAGGGCTGAAGTAATGGTTGACTTTCTACAACTTTCTCCCGACTGCATCTCTGGAGCTCAGTCACAGTGATCTTTGGGTTCTTCTTTACCTCTCTCACCAAGGCTCTTCTCCCTCGATAGCTCAGTTTGGCCGGACAGCCAGCTCTAGGAAGGGTTCTGGTCGTCCCAAACGTCTTCCATTTAAGGACTATGAAGGCCACTGTGCTCTCTGTGCCTTGCCACAAATCTTTCTCTGAGCTCTTCAGGCAGTTCCTTTGTCCTCATGATTCTCATTTGCTCTAAAATGCATTGTGAGCTGTAAGGTCTTATATAGACTAGTGTTTGGATTCCTAAGTCCAATCAGTATAATCAAACACAGCTGGACTCAAATGAAGGTGTAGAAACATCTCAAGTATGATCAGAAGAAATGGACAGCACCTGAAAAGAAAACAAGAACTTAAAGTGATTTTAGCAAATGGCTGCAATATAACAAAGAGTTACAAATTTAAGAGAGTCTAAATACTTTCTGTTTCCACTGTACATCCGGAAAATATTACATCTTGGACTTTTTTTCCATTAGTAAAATAAGTATATGGTATTTACCGAAGGAAGATTTGGTGCCACATTAGCATAACAACATGTGTGCCACTACATGTGACTCCAGCATCCGGAGTAACCTAGAAACCTGGACGTCGTCATCGAGAGGTAAATGCGGTGCAGGCAGCGTTTAGGAGTGCAACAGAGGGGTTAAGAGCGCTTGCTGAAAACAATGGCGCGGCCGCTCTATTAACAGATGTAAAGCACTTAAGCGCGATGGTGCGTACACACTCAGCCAGATGGCGCCCTCTATTAGAGGATGTATCGCTACCATGATGCATGGTGATGTTTTCCCCTACTTTGTTTCTTTTTTTTTATAAGAGTAATGCTCAGCAGGTGCAAGCTCTTGAGCTACAAAGAGCTCCAAGTCGACGGCATGACAGTCTAATTGTCAGAGGCGGGATTAAATGGCTTGAAACTGTGCAGCCAAACCGGTCGCGTTATTCGTCTCGGCCCTGAAGTTCGTACCCTGACACTGGCTTGATGGCTTTCGCAAAGCCCCCCGTCCTGCTTTTTTTTCCTGTTTAAATGGAGATGTGTCACAGATAGATGAGAGGCTGCTCTTTGGTTAAGCATATGTCGGATGTTTCTGTTGTGTTTAAAGCCCCGGACGAAGTTAATGAGGTGTCAGGTGCAGTATTTGCGAGCCATCCGAGAGGCGCTGAACATGATGGGGACGGTTGACTTCACCTTGTGTGCCGTCAGGGTCATAAAACCCATTGACTTTGTTCTCAGTCTCACGGGGGCCGCGAAATAGAGATTGCGCTCGTACGAAAGCCTGAACGCGTTTCAAACAGAGCAGCTGCACAGGTTGTGTCGCATACCGGTGCCCTCAAAGATGCAGTTTTTCTGTTTTAGAAAGACACTGGTTGTAAAAAGCATATTTTGTTTTGTTAAGTGCTCTAAATGCATGTTCGGAGGCCTAGCTGCATTGATGTCTCTTTAAAATGTTGTTAAAAGTAATGACTTAAAAATAGTTGAACACTAAGCCTCGCTGTTGCATTTCTGCAGCATTCAGAATATAATATAATAGTCTCATATTCATGCTGATTTATGTTTCTTTTGGTTTGCTGCCATTTTTCTGTCTCCAAACTTAGATGTGAAACAGTCCCCAATGGTGTCAGTAGGCAGAGATTGGGTTTTGTGGCATGCTGGGAGATTGAATTTGTAAATTATTTCATGCCAGACATGTTGCTATGACACATTTTAGATTGTGTTCTGCAAGGTAGTTTTATCCACAGGCTATTTAGTGAAAAATAAATATTTAATAGCTCTAATCAAATATATAATGTTGTTACAGTTGTTCTCTGTGATTAAAATAATAGTTTGCCCAAAAATCGAATTAATGTAATAAATTTACCATATTAATGTATATAAATATAAGTGGTGTCAAGTGATTAATCACATCCAAAATATTTTTTTTTATTAGATAATGTAAATATTTTCATATATATGGTATGTGTGTGTATTTATGTATTACATAATAAATATACACAGTACATATATTATGCAAATCATTTGACAGCACTAATAAATATATTTAATTAAACAAACAAAACAAAAAAATCTGGAGAACACAAAATCAGACGTTTAGCAGAATGTTCACTCTGCTCTTTTAAATACAATGAAAGTGAATGGAGACTGATGTTGTTAAGTTCCAAAAATGACCACAGAATCACTATGATTTTGTGTTTGATGGAAGTAAGAAAGTAATACAAGTCTAAAGAACTGTGAAAGAATTGTGATAGTTGTCGGACAATGTAGTAGAACCAAATTGGGTTAAACTGCCATAAAAGTATTCATAACTGCATTTGGGGACTAGCATAAAGAATCTCATGTGCTTTACATTATAGTTTATGTTTTGCAAAAAACATGGTTTCGAGAGGATCGTGAACACAGTAATCACCCACGGCTGGCAGCCGATTTCATAATCAAGTACGTGCACTCAAATCACTTCCCTTTACTATAAAACAGCCCAGCTTCTATGTTCCCACATCTGGCTTTGATCGCATACCCCCTCCTCCCCTTCTCCGCCTTTTCTTTAACATTCACTTTCCGGGGGGGCAGACGGCGAACAAGCCGAGCGCCTCACCCTCACCCTCACCCTCGCTAGGGGTCTATTCCCTAGGGTTTGTAGTCCGCCGTTCTCCCGGCTCACTCCCCAGACAGCTCGCCAAATTTGGTCAAATTTGCGCTTTGTTTTATTACCAGGAAACGTTAACTCTTAAAATACATAGCAAACCACTTTATGAATTCAAGTGTAAATAAACATAAGCCAGGCTCTGTATTAAAATATGGATGTGATGGGAGTTAGTTATTGTGATTGGTTTGGCTGCAGTGCTAACCGATACAGTTCCAGTGCTCCTTGTTGATTTCAGTGTATAATTTGCATAATAAATCCTTTTGGTGCATATGGTAAGCTGTTTCTCAATGTAGTCACCATCGGGTGCAAATCAGCATGATGCACCGAGGGCAGATTGCTGTAATGTAAATCCAATTACACTTCCCCCTTGAAATAACAGTGTTTGCAGAATACTCAACATCTCGTAGTGCTCAACATACTAACGGGGTTGACAGATAAAAGATTTGTTTAATAACAGATGGATTCACTCTGGACTTTTGGAATTGGATGCCAAGATATACTCCATCTGGAACAAATTGCTGTGATATGGACCACACCGAACCACAAAGAGAAGGATGATACATCGCATACTTGGATCTACACTAAGAAGTGCCTGTTGACTCTTTTGATCTGTGAATTGCATGTCATAAGCCGGTACAGGACCATTGCAAAATGTTTACACTCTAACATAGTAAACTGACATGTTATTTCACTTTCACTACATAGTTTGTGAACATTAGCTCCTCAACCGGTAACACTTTATTTCGATAGTCCACTTTAGACACTCTACTATAAGTAAGTAACTGGCAGTCATTAGAGTATTAGTAGACTATCTGCTTATATCTTCTAGCACTGTATTTTGATGGGTCCACAACATACTGACTATGAGAAACTTTGCAAGTATATGTCAACTTATTCTACTAACCCTAAACCTACCTTAACACTACTCTGAGAGTTAGTAGACAAAGAAGTTGCAAATGAATAAGAATTAGTTGACATGTATTTATAAAGTTACTTATAGTAAGTATAGTAGACTGTCTAAAGTGGACTATCGAAATAAAGTGTAACCTTTAAACCTAGTCATTATGTACAATTTTCATATAGAGCACTATATTCCATTATGTGAAACCAGCAAAGGACCCTCAAAAACCAGCAAAGAACCAGCATAAACCAGCTTAAACCAGCATCTCAGCTTCAAAACTCTGATAGAAAAATGTTATGTGAACATTCACAAGGATTTAAAAAAATGACAAATAAAATTATATTACACACATTACGCCAAATGTGCAGTGTCATGTTGTAAAGAAACACCATGCAAAAACATTATATTTATGAGCATGATGTCACCATTTCGCAAATTTGCATTTTAGTAGTTTACGCAAAGGTAGTGGTATCATTTTCAAAAGCTTGCACGTTTGAACCAGTTTTTAAAGTTAGCATTTTAAGGCATGTAGATGAATGGCCAAAATACATAAAAACAAATGTATTCAGTGCTTGGTTGAAAGTGTTGTCATGTAAATGCTTCTAAAAGATATTAGAATACATAGGTTTAGGAGGATGCTAGGAGAAAAAGCACATTTAAAAAAATAGAGAGTAGATGTAACTCAAATTGTCATGTTAGCTTAGCCACATGCTAACATCAAACTTTAGAAATCAAGTGACAACGAATGCTACTGGTTCATAAAAACAAGATATAATATATCAGAAGTAATATATCAGAATATATTTGGAGTAAATTAGGACATGTCCAAAAGGAAACATTCACTTTATCATTTTTAGAACTTAGCTAAATATTCATTTCATTCAGTACCAAACGTAAAAGTAAAAATAGCTTAATCTAATTCAAATTGTTATCATTAGCATCATGCTAATGAAATCTGTTATACAATTATACAGAATGCGAAAAAACACAGGGCCGTGAAATTAAAATTGTCTAGAGGCTCGTTTTTGTTGAATGAACTTCTTCTAACTTGAGAGTCTTGTTTTTAGAACGGCGTCTATTTGCGCAAAACACGTCTATATAACATACACCGAGAACGACAGAAAAGCAGTGTGGCTGAATGTAAAAAAAACCTGTGTTTCGTATGAACTCCCCTCTTTTTCCCAGCTACACTGTGTACCCCGAGTCATATCATTTGTCTTGTCTTACTAGTTTTTTTTATGCCTACTGAAGTCTTATTCCTCAACCAGAACATGATCTGAGTTTCCGTGACTAGCTCAGTCTGTTTCCTAACCTTCCAGCGGGCTGGATCCTCCCTTCAGCATTCAGCTTTTCCAAACTGTCACATCACGATGATAGATTCTCAACATTATAACAGCGCGCAGCTGCCGCTCGGCCCCGCACGTGTGGTCGGTTCGGCTGAGGCTGCCTGTCGGACATCCCCGAACGCGCCCGGTCTCCTGGGCTCCTGGAAGAATGGGGCAGAGGCGTCAACTAATTCATCAATGTGCCGTGTGGGAAGCAAACAATCGCGAAAAAGCTTAGGAACGGGAAATGGCACAAACGAGAGTAAAGAGCTCTCCTCGGCCCACTGGAATTCCCCCAGGTTACAGCAGTGGGAGGCTTGAGTACAGTTTTGGGAACCTTTACGTTCGATACGAGTCTGGTTCACACTCCGTCATGCCGTAAGTGAAGCTAGTGGACGTACAGCAGCCTGTTTGAATCCGTCGGCTCGGTCATATTTCTATGAAGACTTTTCTATAGGTTCTTTGCCACATTGTAATTGAGGGTTTCCATGACGACCGTCCTCTATGTCCAGCATTGTTCCCGGGTACAGACTGAAATGGTATCCTATGGGAACTGTTTTCTAGTTTGTACCGATGCACAGTCACAGCTCTGAAAGAGTCGAGGCTTGGGATCAAACGCAGACGTTTAGGGCCTACTAAACAATTATTTTGCAGATGGTCGCAAAATGTTTGCGTGTGTGTTTTGCTGTAACCAATTTAATTGTTTTCATTTTAATGATTTAAATGCCTGACCGATCAGCAGTTCATCTACATTTATCTCTATGCCATACCATCTCTAATAGGTTAAAAAAGTATTATATAATGTAATGATTGTTAATGACCTTTCAAAGAGTTAATAACGAAACTTTGTAAATATTACATAAGTAGTGTATATATATATATATATATATATATATATATAGTGCTGTATCTTAACTCTTATATATAAATATTTAAAATGCAACCTATTAATGTATTAATAAAAAATGAAACTAAATGTAATGAATAAATAATATAATATAGTACATCATTTATATCAACAATAGTGGTCAGGTTGATTGCAAATGAAACTCGTCAGCATGTAGAGGTATATTAGCATTAGCTAACAATGAGATGTTGACAGTTTTTCTGTGGTAATCGATGACATTTAGCTAGTTATCAACAGCATCCTCTTTATATGTATAGATATACATTTCCTATGTTTTAATATGTAATTGCAGACTTTTTTTGCACACTTTGTTTGGAAACTGTACTAATGTACAATGTGCTGTCTGTGTTTGTTTTCCTGGCTCAGCAGGCCTCAGCTCACCGCCTGCCAACATCACCACATCAGCCGTCCCCAGCATTGTCACTCCTATCGTCAACGGCTTTACCAGCATCCCTCACCAGCCGAACGGACACCCAGCGGTCGAGGCCGTGTACACCAATGGACTGCCCCCTTACTCCACCCAAAGCCCCACAGCTGCAGACACCCTACAACAGGCCTTTACCGGGGTGCAGCAATATACAGGTTCACTACTTCCATGAGCCTTCTCTTTCTTTCTCTCCATCTATCTCTCTCCCTTCATATATATATATCTGAAACCACATGAAACTATTCTATTTTTGTGCTGCTTACTTAGAATGGATGGTTGTTTTTGACCGACCATACGTCAGTTTGTCTTTTTCCCCCATTCTTTCGCGTAGCCTTGTTCAATGCTGTATCACATAAATCCAGGCTGTGTTCTCACACAAATTTCTCTTCGCACGTCCAGCCATCTACCCAGCGACCACACTGACCCCTATTGGCCAAAGCTTGCCACAGCCACCGCAAGTCATTCAACAGCAGCAGCAGAGAGAAGGTGAGGGTGAGAGATTTTTCATTTGTTTTGGCATAAGGATCAATACTACATGCATGATGATGAGCGAATAGCTCATTATACTGAAATAATTGCAAACTGCATCTTCCATTAAAGGAATGGTTAATGCAAACAATGAAAATTTGCTCAAATTTACTCATTCTCAGGCATATGCAAGATGTACATGAGTTTGTTTCATGATTCGAACAGATTTGGAGAAACTCAGCATTACATCACTTTCTTACCAACTGGATCCTCTGCAGGGAATGGGTGCCGTCAGAATAAAAGTCCAAACATCTGTATCACATAATCCACAAGTAATCCACTCAACTCCAGATGTTGCTTGATGGACATCTGTCCTGTGGTTTACTTGTGGATTATTGTGTTGTTTTTATCAGCTGACAGTTTTCTGACGGCACCCATTCACTGCAGCGAATCCATTCAAACCTTTACATCTTGGATTACCTGAGATTTCAACTGAGAGAATTATTCCATTATAGTGAGCGTGAAATCAAAATTGCATTGCTGTTTTTATTAAGTCAGCCCACAAAAATTTGTTTGCCTTCATAATCTTTAATCCAAATCTGAATTTAAATACAAAATCTCATATTCAAATATTTCTGTTTCCTCTGTGACTTATTTCGAGTAGAGACTCTACAGTGAGTAACAACATTTTTCTGTTGCAGGACCAGAGGGCTGCAACCTCTTTATCTACCATCTACCACAGGAATTTGGCGACAATGAACTCATGCAGATGTTTCTCCCATTCGGTACAGTCATCTCCTCCAAGGTCTTCATGGACAGAGCCACCAACCAGAGCAAATGTTTTGGTGAGACAAATCAACATGCATGTTCATTTCTGCGTTAGATGCCAATTATCTCAAAATGGCTGAATATGGCGAGCCTGATTCCAGCATCAATGCTAAAGTTAAAGTTCACCCAAAAATGAAAATTACGCATATGTCCTACATTATCTGCTGGTTTCCATTTACCATAGTCACATGAAGTGAGAGAAAGGTTTATTTCTTTTGAATGATGAATATTTTTCATAGAAAAGTTATAGGAGGCCTTTATTTATGCAAGCCCTGAAGCCGTGTGAGGCACATTTTATTACGAATGCGCTCGCAGTGTTTGACGTCTTTTGGACTGCTGAACAAAAAGACCTGCCCACTGCAATGATAAAGCTTGAAATAGCCAGGACAATTTTTAAATTTGTCACACAGATAAAGTCACATAAACCTAGGATACCTCAAGGGTAGGTAAATCACAGACATATTTTCGTTTTGGGTGAACTAACCCTTTACAATATCAGTAAAAAGTCACCCCAAAAGCTGTAAAAATATTTGATTACAGCATGCTAAATGTGAATAACTCCAGTACAAGTATTGCATAAGCGAGTTAAGTAATGTTTCCGCACACAGCCCGTCCTAAAACAACCAGTAATCCGTCTCTGTCCGTTTCACAGTGTAAACTCTGTATTCTGTATTCTATGTCAAGCCACAAACCAAAGCGCTGCCTTTAAAAAACCCCTGAGCCAGAAAAAAAGTCCTAAGTGAAGCAAAAAGGCCCATTATGGATCAACATCTGTTCCCGCTCCAGGGGGAGACATTTCCCAAGCCACAATTAATAGCACCTCCTGTCTCCTGGGGGAGGTTAATAAGATATAAATTTGTGAAGTAGGACCTATTTGCGGTATTGACTTATACACTATGCATTTACTGCATAATGTCAGGTCTGGGTAGCAGGCACTCGGTAGAGTAATTAATCTGTGGTGGGGGCCGTGGCCCGAGATGGACCGATGGGACTTGGCTGAGAGCGCTGACATACATAGATTCCCTATTAAGCAGCCTTGTGGCTTTATCCCCCACATCACCTCCATGTGGACCTTCTCGTCTTGTAGATACAAGCTTCGAAATGGGGGCAGTTCCAGGCTCGCTTAGGCGCCTAGGCCACTCTTCTCCCTTGTGGCTGATGGCCGTCAAAAAACGCCCGCTGTTTTTCACGGTTCACTGCCGGTTTCCGATGATGCTCGTAATGGCAAGGAAAGTGCATCCTCACTTCATTTTGCCTTTTTGGTCGCTGGTTTGTAAAAGCCTACGGGTTTGAACGGGAATGCTGGGGATGTCACGGACGAATGTGGTTTGCATGCTGTGGGTGGCCCCGTTTCAGAAGTCCTGTGGGGCGATTTGTCCCTGTTCTATACCACCAGTGGCTTATATATGCTCAAAAGTAGCCCACACAGATGCATATATGGTGATTTTTCAGAGTTCGGAGTGGAAATAAGTTTTTGGCTTGTTGGAAACTTTGCTGCTATGATTCCGTGTTATCAATTTTAGCACCTGAGCCACTTTCACGTCTTTTCTCTTGTAGGTTTCGTAAGTTTCGACAACCCAGCAAGTGCACAGGCTGCTATCCAGGCCATGAACGGCTTTCAGATCGGCATGAAGAGGTTGAAAGTGCAGTTAAAACGGCCGAAGGATGCGAGCCGCCCGTACTGACAGGGCCCAACCCAAACAGGGCTCTCAGCAACAGCACAGGTAGCCCATTTGGACGCCAGACGCACACATTTTAACAGGAATACATTATTGGTATTATTAAGAATGTCGTTTTCTTTACAGGATTTGAAGAGTGAAATCTCAAAAGGAATTTAACTTTTTCTTTCAAAACAAACAAGAACAACATGAATGGATTTTTTTGAAGACATATCAGCATTTATTTTACGAAGATGTTCGGTATAGAGGAGGCGGTATTGAAGGTGAACCGGCACCCGTGGACAAACCACACTCGGCACAGCGCACGAAAGACAAGTGGAAGATCTCTCTAAAGACAGAGAACTCAACATGTCCTGTCTCTCGCTGAGCTTCGCACCGTCAGTCAAGCAACAAACAAAAAGAAAAAAAAACGAGCGAGAACAACTTCGATTTCTATATACATATTATACACACATATGCTATTTAAAGGAAGAGGCGCTTATGGCTTTTATTACACTGGACAAATGAGGGTTAAACTTGAAGACCAAGGAAAAATGCAGTGGAAAAAAAAGAAGCTCTTCTTGTCCCGCTAGTGGACTTTCTTTCTCTTTTCCTCGTACCTTTTCTTCTATCACCGTCTTTCAGCAAACGCAGGACATTCTGTGGTCACAGAGGTTTCCATGCCCTCAGTGAAACTGATAAATCTTTCACCCCAAAGGGACCAAAGGACCAAACATTTTTATTCCTCAACAGAAATATATGGTATTAATAACAATACTAATACTTCAAACTACTACTAACGACGTAAGTTTAAAGAAAAAAAAAAAAAAAGCATAAATATTCGCTTCAGGTCGGAAGAGGAAAGGGATTTTGATTTCTTTTCCTTTTACATTTATAGCTACTGGGTTTCAGAATATTTAAACAAAATAGAAAAAAAAAAATGAAGAAAAAAAGTATTTTAAAAAGCTATACTATTTTAGTGGAGTAGAATATGTGGATTGGAGATTGTTAGGAGCATGTTCAGCCATTTTCATTCATGAAGACCAAAAAAAAAAAAAAGGAAGGGGGAACTCTGTCCATCATCCATCCATGTCAGGAATAGGCCCATATTCCAGAGAACAAATGCTGAGTATAAGTATATATGCATGTGCGAAGTGTTGCTGGTTTAGCAAAACCTTGGGTAGATATTCAGTGCACACAAACAAACATATTTATCCGATGAAAGCTTTACTTATCGAGCAGAATAAGTACCTGTGGCTTCAACGCAAACTTTCCGCAAACAGTTAATGCTTGACAGGGATGGGAGATTTTAGTTGTTTCTTTTTTGTTTGTTTTTTTGTTCACCACTTTGATTTTTCAATTGAAGTGGTTCTAGTTTGATTTCATCAGGTCTGCGAGACTGTGCTTCTTAAAATAACACTCAACTTTACTATTACGGCTTCATATCATCCATTTTGCGCATCTTTCAAGAACATACTCATCAAACAGTTGGTGCCAAATGCTGAATATCAACTGATAAAGCACATTAATAAGTAAACCAAGCAGTTACAAAGAGCCTTAAACCCTTACACAGCCCACAAAATGAGGTTTGTAACAGACCTACTGAAGGGACAAACTTGTTATTGCTTACAACTTCTGAAGCACATCAGAATCTTACAGGGACCATCTTGCAGCATCAAAATAATAATCAAATTTAGCCTTGGAAACCTGCACAATCAATTCCACATTGACGTTTGGAGAGTCCATTTAGCTAATAAATGAGTTTAAGATATAGAGAACGCCACGGCACGACTCATTGGATCCGCGAATAACCCATATTTCTAAGAATACGCTTCTCAGGCTGGTATGGATTAGCTAGACACTAACTGTCTGCAAAGGTCTAATGAGCAGCCTGTAAAGAGCTCGCGAACAGCTTGCAAATAGCAGCCATGGGGGGTTACAGTTGGAGCAAACTGATCCATCAATAAAAAAGCCACCGAGTCTGACATTATGGTGTACTTAACCGCAGCTGTTGCTTTGCTCTTAGACAAGTCACAAATATATACAATTCTAAAGCGCTCGGCAAGAATCTTAAAGACCCCGTGAAATCGAAATCGCTTAGTTCGTGTGTTAGCTCTGAGGCTAATGCTAGCTGACAAAACTTACACGACAAATTTAAAATGGACAGTTTTCTGGTAAAGCAGATCTAAAAATGTAATTTTCGTTTAATATAAATCTAAAAGATGAAGTCTGAATTGGTTGACAAAATGGTGTTTTACCAGCAATACGCATTTAATTTTTGCGTCTCTAATTTCTCGCATGGAAAAATGGACCAAAAATACTGATTTATCAGCGCTACTAATTTTTGTCCAATCAGATGCTACGCTAATACTACTGTACTGTACCTGCAAGGAACAACTCGGCAAAATGTTTCGTTAGTCCTTTTTTACTTGTTTTCCAGTAAACAAATATTATAAATATCTAATAAAAAAATACATAGAGATCCAAGACCTGTTTTCATAAAATGTATCTTCAACCTGTATTTTGTCTCATCGGAGATTTATTTTTAGATATTGTAAATGAATTAGATGCAGTACTTTCTAAGAGTAGAGTTTTTGCAGTGTAACAAGTTATGTATGTAATGTAAACTAAATGCTATTGGCTATTTTAAATATGTCGACTTCCTGTTTCAAAAGGAAATGAATGCGATATCAACGCGATACTCATCAAAGGATTTCACAGGGTCTTTAACTATTAAATGGGCACTATTCTTGAAGCGAGTTGTTTTCCTATGCATTTAAAGTTCTTGTTTGCCGTTTTCGTACATTTTGACATTCTATCCATGATGCCGTTAGTCTACTCTCACCGTTTGCCAACTCGCCAATTCTGCACTGCCTTCATAGATATGCCAAAACTGCAGATAATACAGTGACACAGAAGTACAGGAAGTTCGGTTCCTCCAAGAATTCACAAATAAACAGAAAGAGATGCACAAACAGAGCTCTAGAATCTAGGTAGGACAGAAAAGCACATGTTTTGACCTCGTTTGATTCCCACTGTGGATATTTGACCTGTTTGTCTTACCTAAAAATATATCTGTATGTTAAATGTTTAATCTCGCAGACGTCAGAAATAAGTTTTGCCGGAAAACATTAACGTCGCCTGTATATCACAGCCGTTTTTTTTGCCTCAGGTCGCGCCGAAATGGATCGCGTTCGATTCACAGGTTATAATGGCCTTTTTCTGCTGAACTCTCTCCATTTCATCTTCCCTCTCCTGTCCTGTGGTGGCATATCAGAACGTGGTGATATACAGACACGCAGCCCTCGGGCATCGGCGCTCTAATAACCTCATGTTGCAGGGGCCTTCCTCACAGAATCTCTCCATGCCAGATGTGAATTATTAAAATCAAATTAAATTTGGCCTGCATGTAAAAGCAAGTGTAATACAAATTAAAAATGGCAACTAGTGCCTGAAGTTTAATAAGTTTGAAGGATGATATCATTACAGCTTGAAAGAAAAAAAATGAGATTGGAAAGGCATATAAAATGAAACTTGATGTGTTGAAAGGTGAACCAACGGCGTTAATACAAATTGCGTTTGCGCCAGAAACCAGGGGGCGAGGGGGAAGTTTGGTGGGGGGGGCGTTTTGCACTACAGGTATTTCTGAAGAAACCAGACCACCAGCATTTCATACTTGCTTTCTTCTCATTCAAACCATATTCACGTTTCGTTCCTCAGATCTTCATGCCGAACTTTGATCTGTGAGCATGCTCAAGGGGGAAAAGGGTGGGAAAGCTTCGGGGGGTTAAAGTGTTATAAAGGTACTACTCATATTAACAATATGATTCTTTAACTATGGTTTGTATGCTAAGGAAAGTAGCTTATTATAGATATGAAATCTGTATATTAGGGAACAGCAGCACATTTCTCAGATTCTATGGGGAAAGTAGTTGGTGGGAGGGTGGGTTTCGGGGTGGGGCGGGTTTTTTTTGCTTTATAAAGATCATGTTAAAGTTCTGGTTTTCTCAGCACAAAGCGTAAGGAAATATATATCAAGAGTATTGATTTTGCTGTGTGAAATGTGCAGTGGGAGAGCCAGGCACTCCCTGCGCTGTTCTTAAAGCCTGGATGAGACAATGCTGTTTACAGTTGTTTTTTGGTTTTCTTGTTAATGTTTGTTGTTTTCTTTTGATATTTTCCGAGAAAAGAGGACGAGAGGTGCACCATCTATCTCTGCGATGTGATTGGTGCGGCATGACCAACTAAAATTGGACAATTTTTCTGTTTATTTATTTTCCTTTTCTTTCTTTTTTTGAGACAGAGAAGATATGTCCAAGATAAATGCCTGAGAAACCAAACATCCTGTTGACATTTCTCAAATACTTGCTGCTTACATTGTTTTACGGTTATGCCTACTCATCTAATGATTTGCAGATTAATTTATGAACATGTTTATTTATTTATTTATTTATTTATTTATTCCTGACAACAATCTGTTTATTAATCGCCTATTTATTGGTTATGTTTAGAAAAATGTATGCATCGAAAAGAAACGCTTAATGGGCTTCTCTCTTTCTCTCTCTTTTTTTCAATTTTACAATAAAATTTTAAATTTAAATATGAGGTCTGTTTGTCTTTGGTTCTTATCTAACTCTATTAAGCCTAAAACATGCAGTGCTGTGTAAAGGTAAGCACGAAGAAGTCTTTATACTAAATGATACATGATACTAAAATGTATTTGGTCATCGTTAATAGATCTTAATCAGGTGAGACGACATACTGAATTTTAACCTGGTTGAAAACGAGGCTGTAAGGGATAGAAGATAGACGTCTAGATTGGTATTAAAGTCTTAAATCGCTTAATTTTCACAACTTACAATTTTTGTAATTTTGTAATTACCTGAACAGTCCGCTTTCCAACCTAGGCTCATTGGAAATATGTGCCTCTTCATACGTTTCTGCAAAGCTAAAAAAAATGAACCTATACATACGAATTGCTGCAGTTTCCAGTTGAAATGAACACTAGAGGCAGTAAAACTCCCACAACTTTTATTCCTTTTTACACAACAGTATGATTTAGGTACATTTATGATTAATAAAGGCTAATTTTCACACAATTAGTTGCATAATCTTATTTTATGACATTTTTAACATCCTGTACGATTTGAAAACTGATACTTTTAAACGTTTTCCTCACATATACAGGTTCATATGTATGACTTGTCTAATCACGGCCACAAACATACCTCACATAGCATTATAAAACACTTCAATGCCAACCTAACGCAAACGTGCCACGGTTACATATTGAACGTGTGTTTTAATGCCACTCTCTGGACATTTCACTTTGAAACTGCAGGGAAATGTGCAGTAAGGTACATAATTAAGGGGTTGCAAAAATGTATGTAGAGGCACGTATTTCCAATGAGCCTGGGTTGGCTCTTTCTCTTATATCAGTGGCAATTTCTTTAAGGAATCTCAGCTTCCCCTATAATGTCACAAAATTAATGGTCAAATTATGTACTATTGTATTAACATTTTGACTAAAAATGCGTTAGAAAACGTTCATCTCAAAGACGAGTTGGTTCAGAATCAGTTAGATATAGCAGGTCGGC
>JAUMHI010000068.1:6298579-6323592 GCA_032359435.1 Enteromius unitaeniatus | reverse complement strand
GTGAACTAAAGAGGAGAACCAACATAGAGATGGTATTCTTAAGGGTCTGGAGAGATTCTGGATGAAGGGGTGGTCTCTTTTCTCTTATCAGGTGTTCTCCAAACTCTTCAGACATTACAGGAGAAAACTCAGAGCTGTTATCTTGGGAAAAGGTCATAGCAAAAATTGGTTGCCAATAATTGTGGCTAACATGTATTGGAGAAAAACATTTATTTTATTGTGAGTTTTTCTCTTCATTTTCAATTGTTTTACTCCAATGATAGGTTAGAATTTGGTGAATTTTTGGAATGAAAGATCAAAAAGATAAACAATGCAGATTAATTTTCACAGTCACCTTTGCTCAGATTTACCAAGGGTGCCAATATTAGTGGAGGGCACTGTGTGTATATATATATATATGTATGTGTGTGTGTGTGTATGGAGAGAGAGATTATCATATTGTGTCATCACACATTGGTTAATCACTTGAAATTTTACTCCCTCACAACATTATGCGCATTAATGTAGTCAATGGTAATAGTAATTACCTAAATACTACTACTGGAGAGTTGACTGCCCCCATAAAGTCATTCCTGTCTCAGGTCTATAGTGGTATTGATACTACAGAGGCATCATTCAGAATCTGCCCACTGAAGCAAATATCTCATTCACTCAGGTGGATGGATCAGTGAACCCCTTACAAGCACCTCATGCCAGAAGATGACTTGACAAGGCTGATGGGCGGAGAAAGGGTTCTTTCTTTCCCCACGTTTGTGAGCATATTACATTGCATGACCCAGCGAATATACATATTCCTCTGGTCGGAACAAGAAGGGAGCGAAAAAAAAAGAAAAAGAAAGAAAGAAAAGCGAGAAAGAGAAGAGAAAGGAACGGAAACTAAGGGATAAGCTAGTACATTTCTTCTGACACTGACTCACTTGTTCTTATACAACAGTGGAATGAGGTCAGTCTGGTAAAATTAGCCATCCGCTTCATGGCAGGACTGAATGCCAGGCCAGCGAGAGGGGACGGAGAGTCTCCATTTGAGAAACCAGAGAAATAAAGAGACTACATTTTTTGACAGAGAGTGAGATGAAGTATTGGGAAGAGAAGAGAAGAAGGTCATTTGCTAAAAGCCCAGATCTCCTACTCAGCGCAAGTTGAGAAAAAAAAGTGAAATGGAATGATATGAACCATTACACCAAGTAAGAGACCAAAAAAAACCTGAACTGAAGAGTGGAAATAATGATTGTTTTCGAGCAGGTTTCCTGAAGACTCCCCCTCATCTGTCATTGGTTGAACAAACAGCTTGGCGACACCTCAAGCCCACGCCATTTGTTGAGCTGCTGTTGCTGCGAATGAATTGACAAACTCACAGTTGTCTCTGCATATTACGTTGGAATAGAGGAAAGTTTTTTAACACGCTTCAGCTTTAAGAAAACAATCGTCTGAAGCTTTTGTGCTATAAATTCAAAGAGTGGATGCAAGAGTGAGAGAAAGAGAAGCAGAAGTGACTGAAGGAGAGTAGGAGAGGGAAGAAAAAGAGAAAGAGGGATTGGGTTTCCACTGACTGTATGTCTGGGCAGCTCCATATGGTCCTCATTAAGGTGCTCACTCTGTGGGAGCAGCTCCACACCGTGCTGCTTGTTTTTGTTATTAGGCCCATCACATTTCGGTAGGGAGGGCACTGGAATATTGGGCCACTGACAGGTCTTGCCCAGTGGTTCTCAACCAGTGGTGTTATCGAGTAAGAATAATGAAATTCTCGCTAGTTTAAATCAAAATATAATATAAATATTAGAGAAGTGTTGCCTTGCCAGCTAACTAAAATAAAATAAGTTAAAAATAAGAGCTACAACTGGGAAACAAAGAGTAATAAAAATGACAAAATGAAACATAAATTACATTTAAAAAATAATAATATTAATAGTATAAAAATATGAGCGCTTTTGCTTCTTTACACGAGATGAACACTGGGCATCAAGAACTGTAATAATACTGTAATAATAGTACTGTATATATTTAAGAAAAACTGTATGTTTATATCTGTATTAATATTTTCAATATATATTTGTATGAATTTATATATGCATAATAAACACAGCACAAACATGTAAATGAAAACATTTATTTTTGGATGCGATTAATTGCAACGAATCATTTGACAGCACTAATAAAATATAATACATTATATTGAACATTGTTTTATTTTGCTCTATATTATATTAAAATATATTAAATGGTTGAAATATATTAAACTTTGCTGTCCAGAACAGGTCGGTGAGCCACCAGTTGCAAAGCCCTGGTCTAGCCATCCACAGAATTTGAGTAAAGTGTTCTTAAGTGCGACTGTAAAAATGATTGCTTAAAATGCATTTACCCACAATACAGAGCTAAAATAAAACTTTTCTTAGTAGTGCATTTGAGTCCGAGATGAGAGATTTGCTTCACTGGTGACAAAGACTCAGAGCAATTACCATAGATAACAGGGACAGAAGTGTGTGCCTGTAAGAGGCTGCCACTGATACCATCTCTGCTCAAGGATCCCACTTAACTGCCTTGATTGATGCCCAACTGAACTCTAGGGGGTACGAAAAGAGAAGGTCTTTGTGGGTCCTAAGTGGATTGCTTTCTCCCTGAGAGCTGTTAGGTATTAATTTGTAATAATTACACTTGAAGTACATTTAATTGCATCAGAAAAAGTTGTTGCATTTGGAAAGGGCTTCTGTGAACTGACAGTGTTGGCTTAATAGATTTGATAGACTGAAACTACTAGGCATTTCCAGTTAATTTTAGATGCTAGCAATGTATGCTACCTTCAGGTGATTCTTTGCAAACACAAAATCCTTTTTTTCGCTGCCTCTTAGAGCTGTTTCCTTCTACTCAAGACATGCTGTTGACATGGTGTCAAGCTCAGTCCTTTTTAAAAAGATAAACACACAAGTAACCTTAGATTCAGGGTCATGGGGTCTTCTCAGTTTGGTGAAGAAAGATAGTGGAAGTAAACAAAGGCAGAATGAGGAGAAGCCTTAGATCTCCTCTCTAAGAAAAGCTTAGCTTAAGCAAAGGCAATCTGTGGGATCAACGCTGAGCTGTTGCCATCTATACCAGACCCTTGGTGAATTTAATAATAAAATAATAATAATAATACAAAATGGACCGCACTGACTTTCATTGTATAGACAAAAACACAATTTTTATGTAGTGAAGTTTTAGAGGAGATGCTTAACAAAATTAAAAAGGAAAGCTGTCAAATATGTTAAAATATGAGTTCCCTTGTTTTGTGTAAAGTGTAAACGGAAATAGTGGAGTCTCTTAAAAAAACTGAGAGAG
The DNA here is from genome assembly GCA_032359435.1 of Enteromius unitaeniatus. Lineage (NCBI taxonomy): Eukaryota > Metazoa > Chordata > Actinopteri > Cypriniformes > Cyprinidae > Enteromius > Enteromius unitaeniatus. The sequence goes on along the minus strand of JAUMHI010000068.1, from coordinate 6,320,280 downwards.
AGAGAGAAAAAAAGTAGAAACAACCTCCAAATATTTGATGTAACTGGAATTATGAAAAAAGTTTAATGTACACACTTTAAAATAAAAGTGCTTCATGATGCCATAGTAAAACCTTTTTTTGTCTAAATGGTTCCATAACGAACCTTTAACATTTAAAGAACCTTTCTGTTTCACAAAAGGTTCTTTGTGGCAAAAGAATGTTATAAAAGGGATTGAAAGAGATGGTTCTTTAAAGAAGCTTTGTCTGAATGGTTCTTTGTAGAACCAAAAATGGTTCTTCTATGGCATCGCTGTGAAGAACCTTTTGAAGCACCTTTATTTTTAAGACTGTCATGTCTTCAAACATTTTTGCTGAAGAATGCGAGAGAGAAGCAATGAAAACTCCTACAGTTCTCCCTCTCTCTCTCTCTCTCTCTCTCTCTCTCTCTCTCTCTCCCTCCCTCCCACAGCAACACCTGCTCAGGCTCTCATTTCAAACCTCTCAGCTGTGGGAGCATTCTATGACCAAATAAATCTGTGGAATCAAACGTGACTCCCGCTCCCAGACCTCCAAGTCCAGCCAGTCCGAGCTCCAGCCATGGGAACACAATACGTTCAATAGAGTACATCAAAGCCCACATCACCCCGAGCTTACTAGTCATCTTTTGAGAATTCTGCTCTCTGCCAATGATTTTGCTGAAGTTTTACACCCTGTCCAGCATCATCTCATTGGATGCCAGCGGTGTCCCTCCTGCACTCACAATGTTTGAAAATGGACAGATTGCTCTTATGGTAACTATGTAGACTTACATTTCACCCAAAAAATAACATGATCTACTCACCCTATGTTATTTCAAAAACTCTATGCCTTTCTTTTTTCAAACTTCAAAAAGTGGTACAACTCTATGTTCAGAATCTCGTATGGTTACATGACAGGTTTGCGTAAGAATCAGACTGAAATTTAAGGTATTCACTGTTAATTGTCTCAACCATTGGGCTGTAAATCGTTGCAAAAAAGGAAAAAATAGTTATCATATGAGTTCAGAAGACTTGTAATATGACACACATATATACTTTTATGATCCACTGATGCTTTTTGATGTCTTGAAAACAAAAATTTGTCCCGTTTGAAGTAATTTCAATACAGTACTAATACTTCTGAGATTAATATTGAGATATGAAACAAAGGAGTTAGTTGTAGTTGAATGAACTTCCTATAAGTATAGTGCAAACTCCAAAAATCAGATGCCTATAAGAAAATGACAATGGCACCTTTCTGATTCCTCTCTAATCAATCAGAACTGGCTGTACTCTAATACATTCGAAATGTGTAGTAACTCAAAAATGCATCATAGAGAAATGTGAGGCTTAAAACCCACAAAACAGCAGCAGGCAAACCAGCTTTACTGTAGTACTTTTAACAACCAAGGGTTCACTTTAAGGGTCAGTAAGTATCAAATGACATGAGTAATGGCATTGCCAGTCCCAAAGCGAACAGCAGAAAGATGAAATGGAACTTACCTCTGATTTTTGTGACTGATGGGCATGTGGCGTGGATGTGTAAAAGACCATTTCACTGAGAGAAGTCTGTCAACCTCTGTTCCCTAGCTGTCTCTACCAGACAACTGTGTCCAGCTTTGCTTGACAAAGGGAGATAGCTGTGAATTAAAGCACATGACAACAGCTGTCTTTTTAAAGAATCTGCACTTTGATTAGGGTCGGTTTGTAGTTAAGCAATGTTCGCTAATTCCTACATATTGGAGAAGGGCGGGTAGGAAAAAAAGACCAAAAATCCCGAGCACACACACATACACAATTATACACATTCAAGGGATTTGACAGCATATGTCGTCTTTGGCTAGCGTCCCATATTCTACAATGGTCATACACACCAGTGAGGTCTGAAATAAGACCAGAGTCTTACAGCAAATGTACAGCGGCTCCAGAAACTATATGGACGATTAAGTCAAACTTTAAAATGAATGTGATTTCAGTTGATGAAAAATCAACTCACGTGGGATCTGCAAGCAAATAATGCCTTTGTTTTTTCTCAGAATTAGAAATATTTTATAAAGTTTCTCTAAAAGTTCACACAGAGTAACCACAGATGTAGTTCATCACAATATTAATCAACATGCTCTGCTAATGTTTGACAACCTGAAAGATTCCAAATGGCTTTTGAAGCAATATTTGGTTGTATTTGTTTTTTTATATAGCAGTTTATACAGTACAAATTCCATCAAACTGGGTTTATGGTAATAAAACAGTAAAATAGCAATGTTAATGTTGCTGAATTCATCAATTGTGAAACAAATTCAGTTTCACATGTAAAGTATCTCTACAGACGGCAATAGACAGACTTGTTCCATTCAGTGTTGGTTCAGTTCATTTTAATATAAAATAGTAAGATAAACTATTGAAACAAATTTTCTTTTTATAGGCCTAAAAATGATTGGCTTGACATTTTGCATGGAACACCGCACATGACAAGGACGTGCACACAAATCACTAATTCATTCCTTGATATACTAAAACGTGCACACGATTACTATTTTGTTGCTAAATTGTGCGCTTTGTTTGCTAAATCATTCATGGAACAAATTGTGTACACAATTTATAAATCAAGGGAACAAAATTGTAAATTGTGCACACGATTTAGCCTGCTATTTTTGTTAACACTTTATTTGGATAGTCCACTTTAGACATTCTACTAACAGTAAGTAACTTTACAACTAGCAGTCATTAGAGTATTAGTCAACACAGTCTCACGACCAATTTGTACGTATTCGTGCAAGGAGGAAAATTTGTGCTAATTTATACAGCCTCACTCGTACGATTTTGTATGATTTGTCTAAACCCCAATGACGGGTAGGTTTAAGGGCGGGGTTAGGAGTAGGACATTCGTACAAATTTATATGAATTGGAAACTCATAAAATACGTGCAATTTGGCAAAAATCATATGAATTTGAAGGTCGTAAGATTTTCTCAAAACTAAATATTGCTTAAAAAAGATCAGATGAATCTAAGTTATAAAAAATATCAAATATCCACTATATGCGCGCTATTGCATCACTTTTTGTAACTTTGTATAACTTTTTTTGTTTCTTTAAAATATATATATAGTTTTTGCAAAAGCAGCTGTTCAAAAAGACAGCTGCTCAGACCATTCATTCAAATGGCGGTGATTACAAATCAAGCCAGTGTTGTCTTTGAGTTGATCCATTGCTATTTCAACAAGTAATCCTTGGTCTCATGCACATGTTCCTGTGCACAAAAACAGACTCAAGCGCTCTTATCCATTGATGAATCCAATGACCAAATTTGAAGCATGTTATAGCGACAATGCATTGCATTTCTACAGACCAAAGGGGCCTTTACTGCAGCATCGTGGCACCACTGGATTTGAGATTCTATTGGACGGAGAAGCCAGGTAATCTCTCACTCGCTACACATTTTTTCCATATCTCTCTGTATGAGAAGAATCCATTCGACCAAAGCCTCTGTGGCGACAGCGAGCGCTCCATGCCAGTCTCCACGCGGGCAAACAGAAAAAACATACACGTAAAGCGTAACACATGCACATACATCAGCGCAAACATATGCATCCGCACACAACATGCCCCCAGCTGTTCCTCGCCCTCACTGCATGCAGCAGGTGTAGGGTGGACCTTGAGGGACGGGGTGGGAGTGGGCACAGCTTTTCGGAGAACAGATTTGCTATTGTTATAGCTATGCGCTCTGTCCCACGATGTGACTGGAAATTTGTATCATGTTCTTTCTGCTTTGTGTAAGGCTAGGGCACAGCTGCAGAGCAAAGCGTTCATAACAATTCTAGTTAATGCCTTATATGTCTCTTCTGGCTTGTAAAACCCCCCTGAGGTCCGGCCAGCAGTTTTGTGCTTCATGTCTTTTCAGTGCTTGTTGAATTCTGAGCTTTTAAGTTTATTAAAGCAGAATGATTCAAGCCCCCCAATATGGCTTCTAAAGTTTATCAGGTGGATTTTACAACAGTGTGATCAATCCATAGTGGCTTCCATAGATATGGATTCTCATGGAAATCAAAAACGCACTTTTGGATGTACAGGGTTTTAATCTAATGGTTTATATGCATTTGTAAAAAAAAAAATATATATATATATATATATATATATATATAAAATTGTATTTAAAATTATAATTTTGCAGTCACATGTATTTATTGCAAAAAAACTGAGCAGTAAACAAGCAGTATAAAAGCATTGCAAAAAATTCATGTTGCATTAATTGTTTAAAATGATCACGCTCAGTTAAAACACTCACGTATAATTTAAAAGATGCTCCTGTAGCATGACGCAATTGGTCACAAGACACAAAACAACCAAAGGCATTTCACAACCAAAGCTGAGGTAAGGCTTCTTACGGCGCCATTTTTTTCAACCTAGGCTCATTGGAAATATGTGACTTTGCATACATTTCCGCAAAACTGAAAAAAACGTACCCATACATATGAATCGCTGCAGTTTCCAGTAGAACTGAACACTAGAGGCAGTAAAATTCCTACAACTTTTATTCCTTTTCACACAAAAGTATGATTTAAAGGTACATTTTTGATTGATAAAGGCACACAATTGGTTGCAGAATGTTCTGTTACGACATTTTTAAGATCCTGCACGATTTAAAAACTGATACTTTTAAATGTTGAACGTCACATATATACGGCTTCACGTATGAGTCTGTATGAGTTGTCTGGTTACTCAGTAACTCACGTGATACGGCTTTGCACTGAAAAACAGCGGTTTGAATCCTGTGTTAAACGGTTCGACAAAACAGCTTAAATCAGCATAAGGACGTTTAAATAGCATGGCTGGATCAGCAAATATGTTTTTAAATTACTTTTGCATTTGGGTTTGGTGTAGGGGATATTTCCAACTTGACAGAGCATTAAACTTTAGCAACACTCACTGGATATTTGAAATCTGAACAGCTGCAAAACCTCAAGCAGCATTATAAACACTGCAGTATGTACCTGTACCAACCTAATACAATTGTGCCACGGTCACATATTAAACGTGTGTTTTAACACTCTGGACATTTCGCTTTGAAACTGCAGCGAAATGTGCAGTAAGGTACATAATTATGGGGTTGCAGAAATGTATGTAAAGGCACGTATTTCTATGGCTATAGCGTCTATTTCTCTCACAAATCAATGGTTTTGCCTGAAGACTTGACATATTGGATTTTTTGAATAAATTATGACTGTAGCTGTATCTGCCTGCATTTTCATGACAAATGGCAGGTTTCTATCTATCTATCTATCTATCTATCTATCTATCTAATAGGCTGATCTGCTTTATTCTAAAGGAAACCATATACAACCCCCCAAAAAAATCTATTCCAAATGCTTAGGCAACAAAGCAAGGGCCAAAGGCATTAATGTCAAGCTTATGTCTCAAACTGTGTGTAGAAAAAATGCAAATGCATGTTAACAAATACGCAAAGGGACAGTCCAAACTGAAGCAGATGTGATGAGGTTCTGAGACGGCTGGGAAAACGGACCCCGCGGCACCTGTTAATATTTAAAAACAATGGAAGTGCAAAAATTAAGGAAAACAGAGCGGTGGTGACATCATCATTTTTCAAACGGGCTCAGTCGGGAGGGGGTTGTTGGTGGGGTCTGTTAGGGGGTCAGCTGGTTCCAGGGCAGGAAACTGAGAAAGAAGGAATTTGAGAGCTCAGGAACTCAGCAGCTATGTTCGAAAGATTTAGCTTGCCAATGTGAAGCTAGAAGAGCCTCTCCAGCAGAGCTATGGTAGATTTTATCTGAATTATTTATGAAAACTATACATTTAAATGAATTCGTATTGATACTTTTAACTAATATATATAACAAGTAGCATAAGTTGCTGTGGTTTGGTGGTTTCTCAATTACTTGGAAAAACCAGTCTATTAAACTTAAACTGTCTCAATGGAAACTCCTGAAAAACCCTATTAAGCCTCTTTGTTTAATTCCAACTGCACTTAAAAAGTCATTATCTATGCATAAGGGTAGCTCACTCTAAAAAGCTATACGAGCTAGGAAATTAGGCGAACTAGCACATTCGGTAACGCCTACTACCCAATGGGCCATGGGAACGCATTCTGAGCCCCCCAACGTGGCGCTTTTGAAGTAGGCAACTAATCATTTGTGTATGGGCTCAGCGCAAGAAAACGTATCTTTTTATCTGCTTCGTTTACAGCTGCCAGATTCGAAGACCCTTTGAAATGTGCAGCAGTGTCCCAGTGCTTCATTCATCTCCCAAGGTCTCAATTAAAACCCACTGCTCGCGAGCTGAGAAGAATGTAGAGGAACGCTCAATGTAGAACATCTGCAAACATCACATCGGCGAGGCGCGAACCGCGAACCCCCCACTTCAAAATGGTGAGAAAACGGAGAGCATCTTCTTTCTTCTCTCGAGGGTAAGGGGTGGGGGTATGGCAGTGAGCTGTGGAGGAAGGTGGGGTTAGGGGGGCTTCTGCAGAGTAACCTTTGTGCCGAGATCACAACCAGATGTGCCGAGAGCGTCCAAACAGGAATGAGTGCATGTCTGCAATTTTCAGCAATTTGTCAGATTTAAGGGTTCACCCCCAATACCACCTGATAGACAAATAAAATCCTCCCCACGCCCATGCAATAATTCGAAACACACCGGCACCCCCCTCGGAGAACCAATCTGCAGCCCAGTTGCTCATTCGGTGACAAGACAAGGCCCTGAAGTGAATCATTCAGTCTGCGTAATCCAAAACAAAGTCAAAAACGTTCATCAGCGTTTCCCTCAGTCTGCGTCCCAGCGGAGTAGAGATGTTGAAATCCTTACAGTCTTCACACACTTTAAATCCATCACGCGGCACATTTGTGCAAAAAAATAAAAATAAAAAAGCCTTGAACCAAAACAAACATTTGAATGAATAAACATGAGCGACAGCCCAGTTAATCCCTCTGGTGGCACGTCGTAAATCCAGCCTCAAATTTTTTGGCCTTGAAAGGATTTTTGCCACACACACTCACTATACCAATGCTTATATAATCACTCCGCAAAATTGTTTTCAACAAACATAGCTGCAGTCTGTAATAATGCTTATACTGTCAGGTTAATAAGCAAAAGGAAACATTTATTTTTTCCTCTTTATGTGTGTGAGCTTCTTTTTAAGGAATTGGTTGAAAAAATAATCCAATGTATATGGACTAATGTAGAACGTAAAAACAGAAGTTTAGCACAATGTCTGAGCTTCTCTTTCCCCAACCCAGCGGCGCCCTTTAATGCAGTGTGAATATGCACACAAAATGTAGTTTTTGTTTAAGGCTTATAATGCAAATACCAGAGTGGCACCCCATACTCTGTGTAATATACAGTATGCCTTCTCTGGATTTATTGCACTGTAAATGCAGTAGGTTGTACAGGGACTTGAGTAAGCGTGAGAATAAGTCTTACGCCCATTTTCCACACACTTGTTCATGTTTATACCATTAGGTATGATTTTAGTGTACTCTGAGTCCATGGCTCGCTTCTGACCGAAAGACTCGGTTTTGGCCGTCCCGTTGTTCCCGGACATGCATAGGCAAGCTTTGTGTTTCAGAGACAAGAGGACTTGTGTCCGTAGGCGTTGGCCAAGCATGACTTCATAAGATGTGTGTGGTCATGCGTCCATGCGGGCAAACGCTGGGCAAAATGTGAAGAACATACCTTCATTTGTTTGAGTTTGCATGTTTGCATACCGCTGCGTCCATGAGGGCCAAGAGCAGCTGACTTGTACCATCTGTGGCGTATGACTCTCGCCACCCACTGTTGCTTCAAGGCCCGTCTAATTGCCCCTCAGGGGGCTTAGGGTTTTTGCCCACTGATCCCATTCAACACTTCGCCCATCCCGAGCTGTTTTCGAGGCTGTCGTCACTTTTGAAAACAGCACACGATTTAAAATTACAGCCATGCGTGGGTTGGTCAATAGCCGTCCTGAATGCTAATGTCAGTTGGTTGTTCTTCAGGTTTGTTTCTCACAGACTGGCTGACTGATATATATATATCATGTCTTTACATGGTTTTATGGTGATTTGTAAACTGATGTTTTGAGGGGAGCAGCCTAATCTAGTAAATCTAGTTTACTACTAAACTCGCCATGTCTGGAGTAACAACATATTAGCATGTAATTTCTCCATGATTTATCTTATTAGCAGCACAACTACCGCGTCTGTATTAGCCTCCCATCCTCCGCCTCTCAGAATGACTAGTGTAACAGAAAGCCACCACCTATAACGAGAGGGTATGATTACTAATAACGGTTAATTAGGCTTGTCAGAGAGTTTCTCTGAAAAACAGGAAGGGGGAGGGAACAGCAACAGAAACAAAAGAGCCACTATGGCTGAAGTCTTACTCTTTTGCTGGACCTTACTTCACTGGATTCCTCCACTTTCTCATTTACTTTAGCAACATGGAAACATTATATTCATATTAATGGGAATAAACTATGTAGATATTTTCATATAAGTGGACTAAGATAAATTATTTAAATATACATTTATATATTTAAAAAAATATATGAAAGAAAGTTATAAATGTTTATACATATATTTATTTCATTTGTTTATATATATATATATATATTATCTAATTTTAGATTAAGATTATTTAAGATTAAGATCATTTTAAGAATTATTTTTTAATGTATAGAGTACTGATATTAGTATTCTTCACAATCAGTAATAATTAAGCTGTTCGAAGCAGCTGAGATCTGGACGACAATAAAGAAGTAATTTTTTCAGCAGAAAAGAGAGATTGGCTGGGAAGGCAATGGGCTGTATGTGCTAGTAATTTTAAAGTTGTGGGGGTCTAACTCCCACAATGCACTGGCAAATTCCTTTAACATATGGCACGTCAGGAAAGGGGTGGTTGACCTCTGGCCTTTGGAAAGTCTCTTGAGACAGCCTAGTCAGGCTGCATAAGAGATCTACCGTCACTGCGCACGGCAAAACTCTCTGTGACTGGTTTAACAATCACTTTCCATCTTACCTTTCCCCCGAAAATTCCACTCAATGTCTTCATGGCTTTCACAAAGAGGGATCTTTTTTCTGCCTTTTGTAGTTCCTGCGTAGTTTTTCAACACTTTGCTTTTCTGTACAATACATCATTTCAACACATGTGATCTATTAAGGTAGAGCCAGGAGAAAGCACAGGAAACGGTCTCTGAAAACGTGTTACCCTCCTTTCAACTGTTTCCAGAGGCAGAGTGTCCCCGCTGCCCCCCAACTACTTCCTCACAATATTATTTTTGAGCATTTAAAAAAAAAAACATGGTTTGGATGTCAAGGAACGACAGGAACAGATTGCCTTAAACACCATGAATATAATGATTTCAGATTGCTCTGGAATCTTTTGTTGCCCATCAGATCGCCGGTTGATTAGATTATACAATTATACAAATAATACTTAAGTCATACACTCTTAGACATAAAGGTACAAAAGTACATGTTTATTCCTAAAGGGTCCATTTTGGCACCTAAAAGATGCATATTAGTACTTGAATTTGACCCTAATAGTTACAAAAGTGCACCTTTTGAATAGGGACTGCCCTGGTGACAGCTTTTGCACATTAATTTCTGAGAGTGCAGGATTTTGAATAAGGCACTGAATCGGTCTAACCTCTGCTTTTACTTTGAAACCACAGTGAGAAAATAAATAAAATACAGAATTATGTTTACATATCAACAATTAACTAAAAATAGAAACGTTTTTCCTTTCAGATTTTGAAAACTTTTAGATGAAACACTGTCAAAAAGATTAAATACATGTTATGTATGCACATGACGTCTCCAAGTTTTCACAGAGATGATGATGGAAACGCCCCTTAAATGTCTGTGTGAGATTTCTTGTTTATTGGCCATTTCCACTTTTTCTTGACGCAACAATGGGCACCGCCATTTGTAAATTCCATTGGTATAGCTTACTGTCTCATCTGCTATACAAAAATACAAAGTTTTGCGGCGTAATATTGAAAATCGGTGCGTCTTATCATGTTATGTGTGCATAGAGAACAATCCAACTGAAATGTAAAAAAAAATGTGTTCCGAAGATGAACGAAGATCTTACGGATTTGGAACAACGTAAGGGTGAGTAATTAATGACAGAATGTAAACTATCCCTATAAGACTTATTTAAATCAAGACTATACAGTAGTTATGCTTTTAAAATTCTTCATGAATAGTCAATAAGAATTTCCCAATAAAACGTAATGGAATTTTATTATACAATTGATTAAATATTTTTTTATTGTATTATACATTATAATAGTATCTAATGGCATGAATTACTTGCTAAATAGAATTTTCCAATTTTGATGTCATCACTGTCTTATCAATCAACTATTCCAACAGATGACCACTCAGCTCTTGGTGTGGTCTAAATGACCTGAAAATTGATGTCAAGTATCTGGATCAGAGGTCTACGAGAAAAAACATACAGCAGCATTCCAAAGGTTACAAAAAGTGTAGGAGGTCTCTTTTCATCAAAGAAGTCATGCTTCCACTGCAAATATAATCAAGTCAACACGACCCTCGTCACCAACAGTCACAGATCAAATTGCAACTCTTCCAACAGGTGCATCTCCAAAGGGCACCCTGGGATCTCTAATTGATGGGTCTCACGATATCAAAGAGTGGACAAATAGTAGCTTTGGGCAGTTCTCTGAAGTTGATAGATCCATGGGGTGGTAGAGGAAGGGTCTGAGGGTCAGGGTCAGGATGCATCCGAGGCCTTCATTGTGCCAATGAAAGGGGCCGTGTTCGAGGCCTAGTTTGTGTGGACCCTGTAGGGGAGTAGATGCATGGGAGGTCGGTTGCGGGGTGTGAATGGGACAGCTGCATCGAGGAGGATAGGAGGTCCCTTTGTGCCCTGCCAATAAAAATCTGCGACCAATTATCTGTGTCTGTCCCTCAAGTGGAATTCCTGGAGACTTTTTGAAAAGCACTTTGATTGGGGGATGGTGGAAAGTTTGGCGTAAGGAAAGCACAGATGGTGCTTTAACTTTAACACCTTTCCAGTGTTGCTCCTTAATGGAAAGTTTGTTGCGTTGGTTGAGTTCATGTGTTCTGTAATCCAAGCTGTCTGCTAGTTTTTGACAAACACAATCTTAAATTTACAACGACCATATTTAAGTGCCAAGATTTCAAATTCGTAATGTTTTGCTAATAATTTCATAATAGGCCTTTTTTATGCAAATTAATTTGTAGAATGACAAGATCAAAGTCATTTTATTATGAGAATAAATGTAAATAAAGAATAAAATCAGAATGAAGTTAAATAAATCCTCATAATGTAATGATGCGTTTCATGAAATGCTTTTTTTAAAAAGAAACTCTGTAACTCTATAATTTTGCATTAATTCTACAATAATTCTAATAACATCGTGAATACATTGTAGAAACATTAGGAACAGTTCGAGCCTGTCCTCCAGCAAAAAACGACCTTATAGGTTGTTTGTGCAAGTACCTTATTACGACCTATGTTTACCTTTCAAAGGTAAGTGCTCTCTAGTGGGCATAAAAACAATTACAATATTGCATTGGTTTTGTCATCGTGAAATGACATACGAACTGTCATTACCAATCAAAATGCGTGTTTTATGTAAATGCATCATGTGGACTTTTTAAACCGATCTCACCGTGATTAAAACATATTTTAATAGGTTGAATTTGTACGCATGACCACACCTAACCCCACCCCTAAACCTACCCACTACAAAAATCATGCCTTTTATGAGCAAATGTGTTCCCTGGGTTCGAACCTAAGATCACATTTCATCTTATAATCGCATCGCTCTACAAACTAAGCGATTTGTAATTGTAGTATACACACTGATGGGTCATATTTCAGGGATTTGTACACAAAAACTATACGGGTGTATTGGTTGAACAGTTCACTTGTGATCACTTTTATATTAAGCTTTTTCTTTTCACTTGGCTGTAAAACATTTGATTCTGATTTACACTTTCTCACGTTACAGTCATAGGTAAGGAAACACTATATCATTTGGCCAGTTTGAACATGATTCTTAACTCAAGACACTTTCAAAACAATGTCCACCAGAGTTCATAGACACCTCAGACTGTAGTATAGTGTGCTAGTGTGCATCGTGAAAGAGAGCAAAAGATGAAAGTTGTTGCTAAAATGATGTGTTCTCCCATGTGCTAGGCATTAAGTGTTAATTGCTGCTAAATGGCCAGTGTTTAGTACAGCCTTGTTAAGTATACTTTACTTTTTCCAATGAAATTTTTCATCTTTGACAGGTGAAATGGGCTTCATTGTAATTCCTCTGGAAATTGCATCCAATTTGTCGTTTTTCCGGTCCAATTTTCCAAGTTTTGTTGATATTATTAAAATTGTGTCAGAATTAATTTTGATTTTACTATATTTTCCATATTGAATTAGACCATCCGGCTGATCATGTATCATTTCCTAAGCACTCGCTTAATAAAGTTATACCAGTCTTAACAACCTCCCTATATAGATAAATAACAAAAAAGACCAGCATGCATTTTTTAATCCCTCCTCACATTGTGAATCCTATTTCCAGACTGTGATCCAGGGCTAATTGGAGAACTTTGGTTAAGGTATGTTGTGTGGGACCTTTGACCTGGTGGGGGTTGGGCATATTATTGAATAGGTATAGAATGACTGAGCCTCCGGTGACCCCGCTCCGACCTTTTCCCTTCAGTCCCACATGGTTGCCAATAGTGACGGCTCCGGTTGATCTTCACCTGTCAAAGCAAGACTTTGACTAAAGACTTGCAGCTTGGGAGGAGGAAACCAAAACAAAAAAGGATGGAAAGAAAAAACAACGCATATAAACTGGCCTCTCACTGGCATGGCTTTTCAAAACAGAAATGCATGACTGGCTGTCAGAGGTAAAACACATTCATTACACATGTGTATTTTCATGCCTGTTCACTTTCTATACAGTTGTTTTTTGCGCTTTTTGTTTTTAAGCTGCTGTCACCTCCTTTTGAGTTATAAAATACATGTTCTGCATCAGCAGGTATGTATAGTCGATAAAAGCCCGACTGCCAGCAGCCAAGGTGGCGGGTCTAAGCTGTTTGGTGTTGTAACGGTATGGCATGTCTTTCACTAGCTTCTAGCGTGTTTTTCAAAGGCCCGTTCTTTGAAAACACAGGCAGCTGAATGATGACTTGTGTTCTTTCAACGCTAAACCAAGCTTCCTCTTGCCTCTTGGATTTCATGACACTTTTTGTTCTTAAACTACCTCCACACAATTAAAGTAAATTAAGCAGCTATTTCAATGCATGCAGATTTTTAATACACCAGTTTAGTATGCTAAAAGTATTGCAGGGTATTTTTATGTTGTGCATAAATATGTAAATGCATTTGTAGTATACTTAGCATAAAATAAATCTATTTCAAACAAATGATAGTATATTTACATATAACTGGGATATGATAAAGAAAATAAAGGTAGATGTTGTTAGCGAGTGGAGTAACCTTTATAATAAGAAAAGATTTAGTGTAGTTCTAAAAATGTCATGTGGTGCAACCATTGGTAAAACAGTCCATGTGACCTCACGGATCAACTTCACTTTTGCGATGCTAGGAGAATACTTTTTTTTGTGTGAAGAAAACAAAAATAACATTGTTTACTCTATCCATTCTTCTTCCGTAACTTACGTCTTCCGCTATTTAAGCGCTTTCCTCTAGGCGTAAAGAACCACAGATTACGTACATGCGCATGCTTTCCCCCGGATGTAAACATGGCTGATTATGTCAGATACAGTGTTATGTATACAGTGTGTTGTGACACTCTCTATAATGGCAGTAGACTTAAGCCTGGAGTGTAGAACGGATAAAGTCAATTATGTTATTTTTTTTTCTTTGCACAAAAAAAAGTATTCTCCTAACATCGCAAAACTGAAGTTGTGCCACATGCATCACTCAGTTTTATCAATGTTCTATGTGTGACCAAACTTTATGTCCATCAGCTGAGGACTGGAATCTGAAGTGTGGGTGTAGCACTTAAAAAATAAATACGAACTTGAAGTTGGTCGTGGAGGGCCAGGATTTAAACAAACTAAATGAATAAAGCTAAATCTATCTATAGATAGATAAATAGATATATAGATAAATAGATAGATAGATAGATAGATAGATATATTGATCATTCACAGTAAGATGAATAACAAACTTACAAAGCAGATGTGATTTGTGAGAATGCTTTTTGAAATGCATTTTTAATAAATCTTTTAAACATCACGTTATTGACCCCAATTCTTTCTAAAAGCTTGGAAAGTGTGGCTTTTTGGACTTGAGAGCAGACAAGGAAGCTAACGAGCTCAGTCTTTCGGATAACACAAGTGGCCTCCTTGTAAAAAGCCAATAATCCTTACAGTTCTGGTTGAGTAGCTTAAGACCCCCCTTGATCTTTGGGAGGATGGGAGTCAAACATTCCAATCCCGGTGATCCCCTTCGGCGATCTCTCTTGGTGTAAAAGACAAATTTGGCCCAGATCCTTTTCCCCGGGAGTTTTATTTGCATTAAAAAGAGGTTATGAAAATAACTTTCTGTCTTGCCTTTGTTGAAGTTGAGGGGGCTGGGCTTGAGGAAGTTGGGGGTAGTCTAAGTCTGCAGTAGAAGGTTTGAGTGAGTCTTTTTGACAAGAAGCTGGCGATTCTTCTCATCTCCTTCTTTGTTTGTTTCGGCAGAGCTCAACAATTCCATCTGTTTCATGTGTGCATTCTATATGGGGCGTCAGGAATGGAGGGGGCTACCTGTTAACAGTTGTGCTTTTATTCCAGGCACCCCAGGGAGGCAGCAGGCACGGTCCGCTGCTGCATAAAGACTTGGCCGCGGAGCCAGAGAAACATCTGGTCCGTTTGAGTCGTGCAGATGCTACTTGGAACCATCTCCATCTCAACGAACCATCTGAAAGAATACGGCACATGTAATAATGAGCTCTTTCTCTTCAAATGGTCTCATCATCAGAGCATTTGGATCGAGATGAGGCAGTTTCAACAGGAATATAATCTGGAACGAATTGAGCAAATTGTAACTCTGACTGGCAAATCTCAAGTTCCCAGTCTCTTTTCATGTAAACTGGCTGAAATACTGTGAAAGGCCAAAGTTCTCAGCATATACATGGCAAAAATCCAATATGTGTTCAGTGACAAACTGGCAATTATCAGCCATTGTTTTTTCAAAGTCCAACTGAATGAATTTCCATGCTAACCTGAACTATCTCTGTGTAACTATGTCTGTCTGTCAGTTTGTCTATCTATCAATCAATCTATCTATCTATCTATCAATCGATCGATCGATCGATCGTTCAGACTGTCCATTATTCCATTCAAACTATTTGCTTCAGCAACTGAATTTATTGATTGATTTATTTGTTTTCCAGCAATGCTAATTTTTCATTACACTGTAGAAGATGCTTTACCAGTGTCTGATTCCTTTTTTATTTCAGGGCTCTTTAGAATGCGAAATGTATGATTTTTTCTCTATTTTTGACGTCACAGCTCAGGAGAGTGGCTAGTGAAGGGTTTGGGGCTCTGCTTGTTCCTGTGGTGGTATCAGTTTATTAAAATCTAACCAAAGAGGAGTATTTTATGATTGATCTGGCTGACAACTAAAAACTTTAGGTCATATTTTAACTTGCCAAACAAGGTTGCATGGCCTTACTGTACTAGCCATCGACAAATTCACGAAAAACTTTGCCAAAAGTGTTTTTATGTTACAGTATTATATGACCATGTGACTGTTTACATCAGCCTTCATACTTGAATAATCATATAAACTGTAGCTATAAACAGTTGGTTTGTTAGGCGACGTGATGAAGCACAAGCTCACACACACCAAGAAGGTGCAACCTGATGTTCACGGACCTGTTCTAGTGCTGATAGAAAAACTGCTGTGACACACATGAGATCTTGCGGGTGTTTCTTAAAAGTGAGACACAGTTCCATGTGGCCCTGGAGAGCCATGAAGCCGGAACTGCACCATTCCTGGTCCAGTCCAGACAGAAGGGCCTGTCTGGAATGCAATGTGTTGGCCATCTGCAGACGGATGTTCACAGTCGCTCTCCAAAGACCAAACACTCGCCTGAGAAAGTCCACATCAGAACATCGGACGATGGCAGCTGTCCAATTTTGTCATCTTCTTGCCATTCATCTAAGAGCATAAAATGTGGAAACTCATTCTTTGGTTGATTTATTGATTTAGCAATCAGTCCGAACCATCTGCTCACATTAAAACTAGGTCACGCCGAAAGCCGAGGATGCAACAGCAATGGTTTTGTCCGTGAATAAGGTTGCTATAAGAAATATGCGACTTTTATCAACACAGAGTTCATCAGGACACGCTTGGGTGACGGAACGAGGATGGAAGAAGATGAAAGACTTGCGCTTTCTCTCTGATCCTTTGGTTCGCTCTTATTGTCTCCTCAGCGTTCTCCTGAGATGAGGGTTATGGACTACAGAGAGGTTGAATTTGGCTGCACTCCAGCCACATCTGCTCTACTGCTGTTGCACTTCTCTCTTGTATTTTTACACTTACCGCTCTCGTTTTGCAGCAGCGTGCGCACACACTTTTTCAGGCTTTAGCAAGACAGTAATGACACGTTACCTATGGATTAGAATTGAACCATGGCGTTCCTTCATTTCCTGATTCAGTTAGATAGATGACAGGATAAAAATGGTTCACTTAATAAATTTGAGAATACCTTATGAATGTAGGTTGTTGTTTTTTTTCCTACTTGATGTAGGCCACTATTTTTTAACTTTCCAATATTTTTTTAAGACTAAAGGCTGGAATGCACTACACAACTTCTTAAATCTGAACAGATTTAGACATCTAAAACACTAGACATCATTTTATAACACTAGACACTAGACAAATTAAAACAAATGCATCTGAAAATCTCTGACTGATATCTATTAACCCAATTATTGCCCAGATTTTGCTCAGACATGTTGTTATTTAAAATAAATTGTCCACGTTTCAGGAAGTTAAACGTGACATGGCAGGAAGTTTTGCAACAAAACTAAAATAATTACTTAATAATTTGTATTTTTTTGACAAATAACAAATTAATTTATCCATTTTCTTGAGAATTCATTTTGATTTAAACTTTTGCTACATCAAATTTCTGAAAATCTAAAATTATTTATTTATTTATTTAGTTTGTTTAGATTGTTTAATGTCCAGATATAAACATGTTCACTAAATGCATTTATTGTTGGCTTTTTTTCTTTTTTCTAAATATCTTTACAAAAAGCAAAACGACATTAAATTTAGATTCATTTTAAATGTAAAATTTCATCCAAATACAACATAAATGCTAAAATATACAACTTAAGCAACAACAATAATAATTTATACATTTTGTTTGTTTTTCATTCTTTTAGACAAATATGAAAATATTGACATTAAATGTCTTTATGTTTGCTTTCTTAAAATATATGTGTGTGTGTGTGTATGTATATATATATATATATATATATATAAAGCCCTTCAAGTCTAATGAATAACAAGAGGGAGAGGGAGATGTTTGTATGTCTGTTGGGAAGTGAGCTATAGCTGGGAAAAAGGAGAGTAAAAACAAGGCCCTGTCAATTAGTTGCATCTAATCAGTGACTGTTTAATAAGACACATCTCTCTCTCTCCAGCACTGCACTGTGCTTGAACCTGCCCTGGATGCCAACAGCAGACAATTATAAACCTCGTGAGGCGCTCACTGCACAGAGAGGGGGGACGAACGGAGTCGCGCACTGAACTCCTGACCCTCTTCACACACCAAGCGTCTGTTGTGGACTCCGGGAGGTGCAAGATGGGTCACAGCAAGCTGTGAAGGGGAGACCGGAGCTGGGGGAGATTGGGGCATTAGAGGGAGGCATAGAGAGGGGGTGGATGGAGGGGAACAGTAGCTACTGTGTAGAGAGATTACCCTGCTACTGTGCTGCCATCAAAGCCACAGCTGAGATGGAGTGTGGATGTGCCATATCATCTGCAAAAACATTAGTGATCGGATCGTTTACATTATGCCACGTTTGTTTATTATTCACCCTAATGTCGGTCCAAACCTGTAAAACCTTTGCTTATTAACACAATTTAAGATATTTTTGATGACATCCAAGAACTATCTAAGCCTACATAGACCGCAACACAACTATCATGTTCAAGGCCGAGAAAGGTAGGGCATTGTTAAAATGGCATTGTCCATGTGACGTCAGTGGTTCAACCGTTATATTCATGTTATGAAGGTACGAGAATATTTTTTGTGCTCAAAGGAAAAACGATTACAGCTTTATTCAAAAATTTCTTCTCTTATGTTGGTTTTCTCTGCGCACAAAAAGTATTATCGTAGCATCATAACATTACAGTTAAACTATTTATGTCACATTGACTATTTTAACAATGTCCTTACTGCCCTTATCGGCCTTGACAGCCCAGTCTCATGGCAATTCGTACATATTTTACGAGGTGGGTAATTTGTACAAATTCGTACAACCTTGCTCTTACAAATTCGTATGATTTCTGCTAAATCGTACGTATTTTACGAGTTGCTGATTCGTATGAATTTGTACAATGACCTACACCTAACCCCGCCCCTAAACCTACCCGTCACTGGGTGGCCCCTAAACCTACCCGTCACAGTGAGGATTTGTACAAATTAGCACAAACAAAACAACAGCAACAACAACAAAAAAAAAAACACTGACTTCAGGACAATGTAACTGAAATGCTAAAATGCTCAATTGTGGTTTTGGACTACATCAAGTTGTTATCCCTAAAGCACTCTATACTTTTTATTTTATTTAATTTTGATTATGAGAACACCCATTTTTGAAAAAATTGAACATCCATTTTTGTTAAAACTGGAAACGTTTTATGCATCATTGTTGCGTAAGCCTTTTTTATTCTTACCAGGAGAGGGCAATCTTAAAATATTATATACAAAGCAAATATTGATCGAATACTGAATAAGTGGAAACATCAGCGATAAAAGGTCGATAAGCTCTTTATTAACTCATAAACCCTGTAGCTGTGATTTTGCAATGCTTTTCTCCCTCAGTTATTTTTAGGTAGTATTCTACATGTTAGAGCCTAACTTAGCCTATATATTGTCTGTTCAAAAATGTTTCTTTTTTTAACTTACTCCCACAAAGTTCGCATAATTACCTTGCAAATCATTGTAAATCAGTTCACAGCTGCTCTTCGTACAAGTCCAAAGCCAATGGCAGTGGACACAGTGCAGTCTAAACAATTTCAGGGTCATCTTTAGGAAAACAACAGGTTGTACATGAAAGGTTTAAGTGTGTGTGTGTGTGGGACACAGTGACTTCATGCATAAATGTATGAATACAAGCGGTCAAAAGTCACGGAACAAGATGTGAATAAGATACCAAATTGGTAGATCCTGTGCAATTGCTTTTTACGCTGTCGTTTGCATACACTTTGAAATTCGTCTTGTGGGGGAATCGCTCCCAGATGTTGGATATTTTCTCTAATCATTTCCATTGGTCCTCTCTTGCACTGTGTGAGATGACACGTCGTCTTCAACTGACCATCTCTAAGTCATATGTGACGATTATGCCATAATCATTACAGTTATACAATACTTAGAATACTCTGATACTAATTTTTTTACAGACGTAAAAAGTAAATAGCTCACACATTATAAATAGCGACTATTGATGACCATGTTCAGTGATCTTTTTACTGTATATGATATATATATATGACTTGGACCAACTCTTAATAATCTTCATGAGCACCTTCTTCTCTGACCTTCACATCACCCCTTTATACTGTTTTAGGAGTCACTGCACCAAACAACACTTGTCGACCAACCCAACTCTTAAATCTGTAGCCTTGTCTTTCTCTCAGACTCTTTCCATCTTCTCCTCACCTTCCTGAAGAGGTCAGCTAGGCCCCAGACAAGCAGACACAGTGCTTCACACGACACACACTTGGGAAATTCCAACCCGGCACAAAAACAGATGCAAGAGAAGGGGAAAATACACATTTTGTCTCTTTGAATCCAGCACTGAAAATATATCTGTCCTTGTCACATGTCATTATTTCTACTAGTTTTAAAAATATTGTTTGTATTTACATTGTTGAGATGGTTTACACTTTTTTATAGAGCAAATTTTAACAGTGTGTGAGTATCTAATTGGAAAAGTCCTACAGTTTTCGGTGTTTCTACATTATAAAAACTTACCTAAACTAATTGTCTTACCATTTTTTGTCATAACTGTCATCAGCAAAATGTCATGCGTTTAGACTCAAGACTAGATAAGGTTAATTTGAGGTCACATTTTCCTTTTATACTGTGATCTTCACTGATGATCGACTGATCCCACATTGACTCTGAAGGATGTCCAGACTGGAGACGTGGGCATGTTCAAGGGTTTAACCCCATTTGCCCTCTCTTTTATTTAGACTGCTGATTTATGAGACCAGGGAAACAAGAGAAACAGCCGTGTCACGGCTATACGATCGACAAAATGACCTAAATCGGTTTGGTGACGCCCACTTCTCGTATATGCAGTCACTGATGTGTCTTTGCTAGGGTGCTCGATGTTAGTATGTCTTTTAGTCTTCTTTTAGCAAATGTGCTATTCTTAGATTTTAGTCCGTTTTGCTCTGTGCAAAATATATATTTTTTTGTGTAAATATGCTGTTAATCTAATATAGGATGTTTTTGATGTAGCTATTTGAGTTGTGGACGTAGAACATAATGGGGTTCTGCTTCATTTAGAGCAACTAAAGTAGATCATTCGTGGGCATTATTGACTAAGACTATAAATAAACTATTTTTTTCTCGATTTCATTTGTATGTGCAATTTACATATAGTAAAACGCATTTTTAAATGTTGCCATTATGTTTTACTGTTAACGTAAAATCCGCTAATGTAAAAATGTGTTTGTCTGTTGCGGTTGCATCTTGCATATTTTACCGCTTCTTGTGCGTGACATGGCATTACAAAACAACATTGCACTTAAACTTAAGGTTAAAGTTAAACCTAAAAAACATAGGCTTAAATATTTGTTTAATTCAACTGCTCTGCTTCTCGCAAAAAGCTATTTTTTTTCATCTTTCGCTTTAAATGCTTTCAAAAAACGTTAAAGCCAGGTGGATTCTGATTGGTTGTCAATGCTAAAAGCGATTTCAGGGATATCACTAGCATTACTTTATTTCATTATCATTATGGTTGTGCTGTAGGCTTTACTATTTTATTGAATTAAAGTGATATAGTTATCTTTCTTGTTGTTTACGGGCCTTTACACTGGACAACCATTTTGTCAGTTCCCCGCCTTAGTGATTGGGTTGTGTTCAGAATGCTTACCAAACACTAACTAAAGGAAGCCTCAGTTGTTTGTCTGATGTTTTTTTTCTTTTCTTTTTTTAGATGGCTGTCCTTTAACCAATCACCCCAGCGCAATGGCAACCCCTAACCTGCCCCTCTCCTCTGCTCCAAACGAAATTCTTTGGAAAGTCATCTTATATCACCCTTTGAACGTGCAATGAACTGTAAAACCGCCCCATTGGAAACAAAATAAAGGGATTGAGGATGGGAGGAGAGAGAGAAATGGGGGAGGGGGGGGGGGGTGAAGGAGGACAATTATAATTATTTGCAGGCCTTCGGTATTAACCCAAACACCAACCCTGTCAGCGGCTACGGGAGGGAACCTAAAGCGCCAAA
>JAUMHI010000068.1:6283533-6298479 GCA_032359435.1 Enteromius unitaeniatus | reverse complement strand
TATTTACAGATGTTATTTTAAACAAAATAGGAATGGAGGAATCTGCGATCTGCAAAATATGTAAAGAGGAGGAGGAGAGAGAAACGGGGGAGGGGGGGGGGGGGTGAAGGAGGAGAATTATAATTCTTTGCAGGCCTTCGGTATTAACCCAAACACCATCGCTGTCAGCGGCTCCGGGAGGGAAGCTAAAGGGCCAAACATTCAGTGTTAATTGGCACTTTGTAAGCTCCGAGCCTTCCCTTTGTGAAAGGTGGAGGGGATGGAAGATGGGGGGAAAGAGAGAGAGATTGAGAGAGATAGCCAGTTCTTGTTCTTGCTGGGCCTTGTTGAGGGTATTTACGGTTCACTTCTTATCCTTTGTTAATTGGTCTTTCTCTCCTTTATAGAGAAAAAAAAGATGGAGAGAAAGAAGAATTCATCTAACCCGCACTCTGTCCCCCAAAACAGGAGGGAAAGAGAAGGGCTAGGGTACAAAAAGATGCGTAATTGTGTAATTGGACTTCATTAAGCTCAGATACAGGGAGAAAACATGTCCAAATAATGCCCGCAAACACATTCAGACTCACGGCAGATGCCCCCTAATTATTTAATCAATACATCACCACAAATACAAGCCGAAATACACATCAAAATCTGTGCTTAAAGGTAGTACAGTAAGAAAGCAAGTTGATAGAACCATTCAGGGTTGCGTTTCCCAAAAGCATCATTAGCTAACTATGGTCACAAGTTCTGTTGTTACCAAGATGGCTCAATGATTTGTTGTTTCCCGAAACCAGCCCAGCAATTCGTACATATTTTACGAGGTGGCTAATTCGTATGACCTCACTCGCACAAATCCATTTATAAGATTTTTGCTAAATCGTACATGTTTTATGTGTTGCCAACTCGTATGAATTTGTATGAATGTCCTTCACCGAACCCCAACCCAAAGCCTACCCGTCACTGGGGTTTAGACATATCGTACAAAATCACATTGGTGAGGTTGTACGAATTAGCTCAAATTTTCCACCTCGTAAGAATTGGTTGTCAGACAGTGTTGCCCGAATCCATAGTTTAAAACAACATTCAAAAAACAACATCGCAAACTTACATAGTTGGGATACAGAAGCATTCTTCTTAGTAAGACCTTTGGGCTTAAATAAATATGTTCATGGGGACAATAAGCAAGCTGACATGCAATACAATCTATTTATTTCATTCTTTCTAAATATAAAAGCATTTTAATCTATGTATTTTTGCACATTTATCACATTATCACATCATATTATATTTATTTATATATTACTATATACTATTAATATTGAGGGGACAAATGGGTTGAAATTTGAAAAATGTGTCGATTGTGTGAGAGGGATATATTTCATACAAGATCTGGCAACTCGACAACCTTGGAATATGTTGACAGTTATTCATAAGAGCTTTGGGGGTTTTACTGTAAATGTAGCACAACATATAGCTAAAATACGCTCGGTAGGGTTTTTTAATAGAAAGATTAAAAATATCAGAGAAAATTTGGAAAATATTTAAATGGGATGATAACCGAATTGAATGGTAAAATACGGGAGAGGTTAAACTGGAGGGTTATGAACAATTCTTGTACAAATCATTGATTGCTGCATCTCTTCAGATAAATAGATTGATGTATCTTGCTTAATATAATAAGTTATTCTTGATATATATATATATATTATATATATATATATATTTATATTATATAGATTATCTCTCTCTCTCTCTCTCTCTCTCTCTCTCTCTCTCTCTCTCTATATATATATATATATATTACTTTAACTTTAATTACTAGTGCAAAAATGAAGAGACACACAAACTAACACAGACCCCTAGTGTGTGTTTGGGTCTGGATGAAGCGTCCTAATTAGAAGGAGGGGAGGTAAAGGGCCACGGCTTTGGCCCGCTTCACAGCTCTTGTGGCCCTTTCCTCTCCTCCGCTGAGTGTGTAAACAATAACAGTGACCGCTCTGAAAGGACACAGGTGTCAACCATTGTGTGCTTTTTGAAAAGCATGGAAAGAGGGAGGTTGAGGCTAGAGGGTGGGCTAACACACCCTTTTCATCTAACTGCAAACACCGCCTCCAGCGTCTCACCGCTTGACTATACATGGGTCTCACATGGGACAGTCCAGAACAACAACGGTTCTGTTTCTAGATTCTGCTAATTGGGAACATTGGGGGGTCTTTTTAAAAACTGGATTTGGAAGTTAAATTTAGCCATTAAATTTTGATTTTAAAATATTAAAGTTTTAGTTAGACAGACGGCATGTTAAATTAAGAATGAATAATTCAAATTGTTTGTGAACTGAATCAACTGGTTTATTGAGTACATCCAAACAATTGTTTCATGAAAAAAATCATAACTATAGATAGGCATACATGTAGATAGATAGATAGATAGACAGAGTGTTCAGTTCATGTCCATGGTGATGCTGAAAAAGGTGGGGGATTTATTGCTCAGCATTAAGAGCTCTAATCTGTTGCAGGTGTTACTGGCTGCTATCCCAGCCAGCCGGGCCCGTTCCTTCCCCCCCGGAGGCCCCATCATGAGCGTGTATGCGGGCATGTGTGGGTGTGTGTCTGAGAGCGAAGGGGAAAGTGTGAGCAAAAAGAGATAGTGTATGTGTAATGCAGAAGGCAGTGCACGTTAAGTAGGAGGAGGTTCTGGCTTTGGTTTCTCCTCTCAAACCCAGTCAAGTACATGAGAACTGATACAGCCTGGCTTCATTTCAGTTCATCCAGCTCTTCTGTGAATTTGATACATTATGACCCACCCCTGATAATTGCAGGGAATTAATGTGGAGCATCTCTCTAATGAAGGACTCAATCAGAAGAGAAAAGTCTTAATCTTGGCGGTTACTGGACGAACTTTTGAGCCGGTGAAAGGGGAACACGTGCAAGTACAAGAGTTTGTTGTCGCTATTGTCAAGATAATGCTGCCCTCTTCCGGACATACTGTGTTATAACATCCTTACATTCTCATTATATAATGTTGTACTCTATGAATGTTAGATTTTGTCAGCAGTAAAGCTCTAAAAGGCGACACGCTTTTAGTGGAAGGTCTTTATTGTAGAGTCTAAGATATTCACCTCGAACATAAATAGTGTGTTTAACTGAAAATCTGAGGTAAGTTCAGAGTGCTTTACAGAAGTGAAGTAGTTTAGTATACAAAGACAAAACACCTTTTGTTTCACGTCCTGATTACATGAAATAATATGGTTTTTAACAAACTTTACAAACAGCTTCTGCCAAAAAAAAAGTTTGTCAACAAAATGCATAGGCTAATGCTTAACCTCTTTTAATCTTTACAGCAGCATCTTGATGATGTACTACTACAGATCACCTTAAAGGGATAGTTCACCCAAAAATGAAAATTTGATGTTTATTTGCTTACCCCCGGGCATCCAAGATTTAGTAGGAGACTTTGTTTCCTCAGCAGAACACGAACGAAGATTTTTAACTTTAACCGTGGCAGTCTGGTAGTCATTTAATGGAAGTGGATGGGCACCAAACCTTTCAAAGTAAAAAAAACATGCACAGACAAATCCAAATTACACCCTGTGGCTCGTGAACATACATTGATGCGCGTACACAGATGCCAAAGCGCGTACACAGGGAAGGCGCCTCATGCTGAGCACGAGCCCGAGACGGTTTGGACATGGTTGTCTATCAGAGGTAAAAAAATGATATAAATACTGTTCAGTTTCTCACAAAAAATTATTGTTTTGATGCCCTGGGGGTAAACAAATAAACATGAAATTTTCATTTTTGGGTGAACTATCCCTTTAATCATGAAATATTTCTCAGCAGGTTAAATGTTGTTTTATTGTAAACTTTTATTTTTGGTCTTCAACAACAGGTAGAAGAACTTGTCACCCACAAGAGCACCAGGCCTTGGTGTGTCAAAGCACACGCTAATGCTCTGCTCCACACATATACTTCCACAAAACTGTCATCTTCCAGTGATTTGTTCCTTATTAACTTGTGGATTATATGTGTAGGAGTTTTGAATTGCTTGATCCCTGAAGTAGGGGAACCAATCCCTGAAGAGGCAGGCGTAGAAGGTGTACCAAGGGTAAAAGCTCTCAGACTGTCGAGACGCTCCAGCTTCGATAATGTGCCAGGCGGCTTCATGTGAAGGGTAGGCAGTCATATTGATGTAACCTCTGCAATAAACACATCAGAGATATGAAGTACAAGCCTTTTATCTGTAACTCAAGTGGTCATGTGTGATAAAGTTTGAGTTGCATAAGTGCTATTTAGGACCGCGAATTAGACTTTGCCTGCCAATTTGCTAGCAACAAAACAAGTTTAAACACTGTTACATTTTTTTGTTTGTGTGTTTTACTTGCTCTTGTTTATATAGTTTAATTTTATTGTGGACATTATGCTGGCATCTTGCCTGGAGGCATCACGTTTGTTAATGAATTCCTGCCGCTTCATTATCTGTTGTTTTATTCCTTTTTTAAGGTGTTTCGTCTGGAGGCATTCATAAAGTTATTCATTCAATATTCAATCCCGACAAACAAACCCACCATATTAATATTTTTTTTTTCATTAGCAGACACTGAGTCAACTTTTAATGAATTGTAAATTAGCATTTTACTTATTAACATAAAAACAAAACCAAAGATCTTAGTGCGTTCTTACTTGATTTTCTCCATCGCGCTATCTGTGTCGATCAGGCCGAGTATGCAGATGGTTATGGACACATTGCTTTTTTGCATAGCCAGCTCATGCTGAAGGCCTCCAAAGAAACCGTTGAGTGCAAACTTTGTCGCGGCATACGGCAAAGCAAAGGGGCCACAAATTTTGCCTGCGGAAAAGAGTTGGGCGTCATTCCACCATCTGTTTATTTCTTAAATCAGTGATAATTGTGAAAAGTGTCATATTTGAATCACCTAGCAGGGAGGAAACAACAACTATTGATCCGTTACTCTTTTCAAGAGTTGGCAAAGCTTTCTGAGTCATCTGTGCGTAGCTAAGAAAATTCACCTATAAGAGGGCATAAAATGAATGACAAATCAACCACACGTTTTAATTAAATGGCAGCAAATGTCCTTTTTGGTTCACTTTCATTTTTGTTGGAGCTGACAAAGTCACTATTGTAAATAAAACATTTTTTCATTGTGAGTCTACACCTCTAGCAGCCACCGTGTGTGCTCCACGTCTCCGTCCCACATTCTGTATGGACTGGGCCCGATGTGGTTCAGAATCAGGTAATCCAGACCCCCTAGTTGTTCGATGGCATACTGCACCGCATTTTCAGCTTCGGAGGGGCTTGCCATGTCCGCAGGGATGAACAAGGCCCTTTGAGCTCCCAGTTCCAAGCACTTGCTCACAACCTGTGTTTGGATGAACGAAGCAATCAGATATCCCTGGGTAATGTAAATGATGAATGAAAGAAGAGTGCCCAACTGACCTGTTCTAGGACATTTGCTCTCCTTGCTGTGATAATGAGTTGGGCTCCTAAACGGGCATAGTGGTACGCCAACTGCTCGCCGATGCCAGTACTGGCCCCGGTCACCAGCACCCTGGCACCTTTCAAGGACTCTAAAAAAAGACATAAGTTCTTGAGCTGAGCGCCATATTTTTATAATGCACGAAAACTAAATGCATTTGTCAAACATGTCTGCCTTGCACTTTTATATAGACAAACAATAGAAATATAATAAAATCTGAAGGCATTGCTATGCGAGAGTGTAGACAAATGACAGTCATTGCATAAAAAATGCCTCATACTGTATATATTGTCCATGAAGGTCAAATGAGAAATTCAGTTTACAAAGCTCTCTAGGTTCATCACAGTTTATTAAAACATTTTCTGTATGGCATTTTCCCATTAGTCACGCTGATTGAGGGGAGAAAGTTATATTAAACCTCTCAAATAGCCTCTCTGTACTCCAACAAACACTCTGGGGTAACAGTAATTCATTTGAGGGTAAAACAAGGTGCTGCAACAGCTGCAGGACAGAGATGTTCCTTTGCTTGACACACGTCCTCAATTGCATGAATGTCTCTGTGGCCTGGTGAATGAAAGCCTTGACTGCTTCTTGGTATGGTTATTTGTGCATGAGAAAACATGTGGTGATCTCTGGGGCCCTTTTATAATCGCCATACAAGTTCATGCTGATGACCATCAAATGTTAGACATCAAGGGTTATCTATTACATTGCCCCGATGCAGAAAATCAATTTTCAGTGATCTTAACGGGAGATATATTAAGACTGGTATGAACTTGCCAGTTCAGCAGAGTTTAGGTCTTTCTCAATCACAATCGTTCATTCACTGTGATGGCGAAACAAGCGATTTAATGTTTAATTCAAAAACAATTTCAGCTAGCAAAACGACACATAATGCATATGTATTTATTCACACAACTGTTATCTTGCCTTGCACAACACAGCCATTTATACCATCTCAAAGTGACAAAGAGATAACAACAAATGGCATGCCTTTAGTAGCCTACGTTATGCAAGTTAATATTGTTTTTTATTGTGTACAATAACTGCATTGTTTTGCTAAATGCTGTTATTTTTTGATCATTTCTGGAAAAATGCCTGCTTATTTTATGGATCAAACCCTCTGGGAACATAGCTTATTAAAAGTATTTAAACAGAAAACAATGTATCATTTATGAACAGCCTCAACAGTATTAGGTCCACCACAAATCTTGCCAGAAGAAAGAAAACTATTCTTCCTCCTAAATCCTGGTTTGACTAATCACGGGGTCTTGCACATGACTTGTATGCATCATTACAGTTTATAGGAATATTACATTTTATTACAGCACGTAGATAAACAGAGAAGGGCATTCAACTCACCCTTATTAAATGATGGAGGGCTCCATCGAACCGCAATGAAAGCAACGCATATGCTGCCCAGCAACAATACCTTGGCAGAAAAATTCATTTGAGGAAATCTGTGGAAGATTAAAACGCACAGAAGTTTGCAGTTGTTCAACTGTCAAAAATCAGTAACGTGGTTGCTGTAACCGAACCAGCAGAACCGGATCATTATGTGTGTCAGAAGGAGGAGCCATGTCAAAGTACAATCCGATTTAAGGGCCCTAAAAAAATTGGGAGCAATTAATGCACACCACAAGCGGGACAATAACCGTTTTTTTAAATAAATATAATTAGACCTAATGTTTGTTTTCCATCCAGTTGTTTGTGTGTGTGCGCGTTTAATATTCAAGATAAAATACTGGCTCCTAAATAAAAACCGAAAGTAAAGTTATTAAGTTACTGTAACTGTTTTTTGGCGATTAATAGAAATACCTTATTATCTTTAAATCGCAATATAACATAATATTCATATAACGATTAATACTATTAAATTATAAAACCGAAACAAAGCACTATGAGGGAGTTTTTATGGCGGCACATTCATCAATTAAATAACACCGCAAGTCTATTAAAGTAACGCTTACACTCGTGTGCTTTAAAGCCTTTTATTTTTTCAAATCACATAAAACGCATTTAATTTTATTTCCCCGACGTTTGTTTTGTCGAAAGTGCGGATAGTGAAAGTCTAACGCGTGCAAAACGAACTTTATTGCTACCTGCTCGTCCAGATGCCCTTGTCGGTGAAGTTCGCTGTCAAGAGAAAGCTAAATATCTTATAAAGCAGGGTTTTATTTCGGTTTTGTGTTTAAAACCATACCATTGCTTTGAGGACCATGGCCGCTAAGATTCTGCCTGTGGTCAAGTAAGTATTTTTGCGTTGTTGTATACGTAGCTAAGAGAGTTAGCAGTTAGCTTACAATTGTGCATGCTTATATTTTACGTAGTTTTTAAATATGTGTATAGTTTATAAATTAAACGTACATGCACTCGAGTTGTCATCTTATTGTTAGGTTAAAGAGACTAATGTGCTATTTACTAGCAAGAACTTAGGCTGTGGAAACATTAAAAAGACTATTGTTTTGATTTTTGTGTTACGATAAAACGTGTTATATTTTTTTGTCTCAGGTTTGCTACTAAAGTAGGCATTGCAGGTGGAGCCATATATGTTGCCTATGATTCAGGACTTCTTGGAGACGGCAAGGAAGGGTCTGTGGCCTTAGGTCGAGCTAAAGCTGCCGTCCCACCTGCTGTGGAGGAGTGGATGAAGTATTTTGGCTTCGAGGTGTGAGAAGTTCTGAAAGTGTACGGATGAAAGTGAAAGTAGAGGCTTTTGATGTGGTGTAAGGTATTTAAAGTAAGATAGATGCCAGGATGTAAGTTATCGATGAGACGCGTGCTTACAAATACTAATACACTGGCTGAGTTTATTTTTAATACTTTTATTCAGCAAGGTTTTTTAACTTCATTATCGAAAGTGAAATCCTCTTGACCTTTCCGATCCTCAGAGAATCATGAAAATGACCTTTTAAATAAATAAGTAAATAAATACATGAATTCATTAATAAATATGAAGCAGCTATTTCTTTTTTAAGCAGCAAAAATGGATGTTGAAAATGCAACTTCGCCTCACAGGAATAAACTACATTTTAGAATATATTTAAATATAAAATAATTATATATATAATAATATTTCGCAGTAATTCTGTTTTACTGTATTTCAAATCAAATAAATGCAGCCATAGCTTTCGAAACATCTTACTGACCTCAAAGCTTTGAATGTTAGCGTATGTATAGTTTCGTAAATTATGTGTAATGCTGACCAGATACTTCATATGTTGTTTCGAGTTTCTTTTTTTAAGTGTTTTTTTTTTTTTTTTCAATGCAATTTTATAGCTTCCTGCCACACCCAAAATCGAGTTCTCACCACTGGATGCATGGAACTCAGGTAAATGTTATTTGGTGGAAGATGTTTGTATATAAACAGTTTTTATCATACACATAATCACAAACTTTCTTTTTTTTTTTTTAAATCAGGGGTCCAGAAGTCTATCCATGCCCTATCAGTCGGCCCATCAACAGTTAGTGACTACACCAAACAAGGCCTCCAGTACGTTAAAGACCTCACCAAATGAGCATTTAGAATATTACGATTAGGATAAGTTGCTATTGAAGCATTTCAGTGGATGAGAAGACTTACTCACTTCAAGAAGTGTTTTCCTTTGGGTATGTGTCACAGACTAAATTCCATTAAGTTTTGTGGAACAACTAGAATTGAAGATATGAAGATAATGTGGTACAAATCAAATTGTTAATTTTTTCAGTTTTTTTGGTTACAGAATTCCACAGTTGTAAAACTTTGTGAGGAGTCAAAAAAAGTGGAGATCATAATATAAGTGTGTTCTGTATGTATATTATTCAACTCTTATATTTATTTAAGAAATCTCTTCCTGGAAGTGTTCAGTTCTGGCATTGATCTTCCCCTTGAGTCATCTGAAATTCACATTTTTATATAGGCACTAAAGGACTGCAAGTGAGCTTTGTATAGTTTAAAATCCCATGTTGCTCTGTCTGATGTAAAATAAACCATGTCCAGTATTTTGGGGGATGCAGTTCTTCTGCATGAATGTGTTTGCTTTTATTGTAGCTTGTTGTTTACAAGACTAAGTTAAGCTTGAGGTAAATATATAGCTTCTTACCACATAAAAGAATTAGTTAGTAACACTTTTCAGTCTACCACATGGTAATTAATGCTGCATGTCTAGATGTCGAGATAGACCTCAGGTCTTTTTTTCGCAAGTCTTGACTCACTTTGAAAGTTGCAGCACGTCGCCTTACCAGAACATGACGAATAAAGAAACATGTATGTGTGTGGAAACATATTAGGGGTTTGTGGGTTTAGTGCACTGTGGCCGTGAGTAGAAGTCCGTTGAAACTAAGGAAATGGAGCGATTGACGAGAACTAGGGGTGGGCGATCTCAATCTTTGACCTTATCACGATTGTGTTCCATTTTGGTTTTAAAGATAATGAGCAGCAAAAACTAGCAAGCCTGACTGGTTTTAGTAATAGAAATAAAAATCCTCAAGCTTACTAAACAGTCAAAACAGACAAATGCCGAGCAGAAGAACAAACACAAGTGATACAAATTAAATGACGTATATAAAGAGAGAGAGATTTTAAATAAAGCTCTAAAAATTTGGAGTTTTGAGTGATTTCTCTTTTTCACTTTTGTTTAAAGGCACAATATGTATGTTTTGGGCTTTCAAAACGATAACAGAGGCGAAGCTCGATGACATAGTGACGGAGCATGAAACTGTGGGATGTGTCGTTTTCACAAAGCTCATTAATATCTATTTAATCACTTGTATTTCGGACACCCGTCCGAAATACAAACTGATTTGGTTTCAGCTTCCTGTACTTATTTGATATTATATATATATATATATATCCTGCATTTACATACAAAAATAAACAGGGCATTTATAGGACGTAAAAGTAGGTTATAGACATTTTAAAGATCATTTAAGATTGATAAACATCACCCCTAGTGAGAATGTCTGCTGTAGAGTAACTGATGTGATGGCAGATGCTCTTTCTGGAACATTTTCTTCTCACACTTTTTTCCCCTTCAGCCTTGTTTGCTTCATGCAATTTTTGTGACCGTCTAATAAAAATCATTAAATATTGCACCTAAATGCCCTTTAATGAATAGAGGTTTTTATAGCCTATATAAAGACTTTTATGCGTCTTGACAAATCGGTTATCTCCAAGAACTCTTAAACAGAGTTCTATAATGAAAGCAATGGAAGTGTCTTCTTTAACTTGCACATCTAAATGCATCTATTTCTGTTTAACTAGACCGTTGTGTAACTTAGGATGTGGTGAACTTTAGCAGTGGTTGAGAATCAAACAGCCCCCAGCTGGTTTCGCTCCCTCTGAAGTGGCGCTTTAGAAAGGCAAAATGCAGAGTCATTGCTTATTGAGTTTTTGTTGTTCTTTTATTGACATTATTTTGACAGCTAGCATACACTGTAACAGTTAACCTTGGCTGCACGACATTTTAATAGCATCAAGCACCTCCTTTGATCACATCATCGATCCACTTTACGTATTTAGAAATGTCTGTGAAGACATTGGGAATGTTCGGGTAGCGACAGTTTTGGGCCATGTTGAAAGAAACTATCCCCACGGCTGTCCCACTGCACACCAGCGGACCACCAGAATCCCCCTGCAAGAATAATGCATTTGAGATCGATCAATGGACTTTTTTTTTTTTATTGAGTTCCTCATAAATACTTTCTTCTAAATACTGATGTAGACGTACCTGGCAAGCGCCACTTTTGGTATTGAAACCCCCAGCGCACAGGACATTGTTGGGGAGTTTCACTTTGTTCCAAAGTGTCTGGCAGAAGGTGGAGTTAATAATCGACACACTTGTTGCCAGAAGATCGTCTACCACCTTGCCCTGTTCATTTTTACCCCATCCTGCAATCATGCATTTAGTCTTTGCAGTCAGTGGTTTGCCCTTTATCCGGATTTTGATGGTTTTCACACCTTTCTCATTTTTCAGCGTCTTGGACAGCTAAAATTTCACATAAGAAAATATTTGTGATTACCTTTAAATTAAGTAATCTATAATGAAAATGTAAATGTATGCATTATTATTACATTCTAAAGTAAATGTTATTTAATTATACGTTTAAATGTAATTATAAACTTCATTTTAAACATAAAATGGATTTATGAATACCTTCAGAAGCATGATATCGCTCCCAGATTTGACATTTGTGAAGGATGGGTTATGTTTACTTTGCACTGTGTGTCTTTTCAGTCTGGCTCCTTGTGGACTGATGTTGTGGGTTCCCAGAATCACAGTCATGTTGCCACTTTATTCATAACATGATCATAATTGCATATTAGCAAACAGTTTTGTTGAACACCAAGCATTCTAGGTTATAAAAAGGTTTACCTTTTATCGCAGTGTGCAGCTGTGAGCACGTAGCTCGGGTGGATCAGGAATCCTCCACATAAGTGGCGTCCATTAAGCTGCACTGATGCCATATACTGCAAGGTGTTCTTCTTCGCTTTTTTGCCATTGATGATACCAGCTCCAAATGTGCCTAAGCAAACAAAGATGCAGATTTGAGATAACAAAAAACAGTTGAGTTATCACTTTATAATCAGTGAAGCATTAGTTTGCTAACCAGTTGATAGCAAGCTGATCAAAGCTCCTGAGAGCAACAGGCCGTATGCTGCATTCATCTTGATAAGATGCTGCTGCCGCGACCACCAAAGTCTCTTATATAGGTCTCTACCACAAAACACATCCTGGCAGTCAGTTATGACGCAAGATGCACAATTAGCTACAAATACAATTTGTTTTTCATTTAATGCTAGATCTTCTCCTCCATGTCTTGGTGTCAGGTGCTGTTAAATTTCTTTGGCAGCATTGCTATAGATTTAGAGATTGCTCTTTTGGATTGAATGACCCTGTTTTTTTGTCATGGCTTTTATTTGATAGATTATAGAAAGCACATAACATGTATGACAGATGGATGTGGCACTTTTGGTGTCCCAGACTGGGACAAATCCTTGAAGTGAAATTTTTTGATGTTTGTTAAACACCTAGAATGAAACACTGCTTTTAAGCACATCATATGGCTTTATATTGTAATCTTTGGTCTGCTCCTTTGTGGTCTTGACCTTTAGCTTGAGCTTTAATGTCTGTGTTACTTCACATATGTAACAATCCCCTGAATGGTGTGTGTAAGTACAAATGTGTAACAGGACATTTGTAACAACACTTTTTGGTAATGAACGTACAAATGTGTTACAGGACTAACAGCACTTTTTGGAAAAAGTAAGTATTACATTTTATATTAAGTAAACAATTCCTATGGATTTTTCATGTGATTACTCTGATGTTACTCAGCAGCGGTCAGTAAATTAGGCTTAATTGTGGTTAGTGTCCAGAATGTCACACTTTAAATGAAGTGGACAGTTCCTGAGGCGTTACCATGTAAGTACACTGGTATTACAGTGGTGCACCAACTCCTCCCACTTTATCCCTAAACCCACCCATCTCCACCCCCTGATCACCACAGGTTCTAATTACTCTAATACATATTGTAGTGATATAATTCCGGTTACATGAGTACTTAGTAAAGTTACGTACTGAACCATTCTGAGGGTTGTTACATGCAGAAATATTACAGCTGTAGATACTACGTACTAATGTGTGTTTACACTGTTTTACTGAGTCAGTGTATAAATGCTTATACTTGCATAATAATGCTTATAAATGTAATTATTGTTGTAACCCATAATATACACAAAAGCCGTGTCATTTTGAGCCAATTTTACCGCAATCTACATTCACAGAAGTGGTCATTGTTTTTAATCTTTTCAAAATGAACAATTGAACAGTCACCACCAATCATAATTTACTCATTGTAAAGTCAAATGCTGATTTATATATATATATATATATATATAAATCAGCATTTGACTGAGAGATGAATGAGATATACTGTCATTCATGGAGACCACATTTCTCATTTTAAAAAGATTAGTGTTAGTGTAAGATTAATTTTGTCATTAATATGGCATTAATACTCTTAATTTACATTATTGAGGATATATCGGTAATCTTTTTTTCTTTTTTTGCTGTAACGAAGGAGACGGTAAGGTGTGTGGATCCAAATGCAGCAAGTTTCTCAATAAATACAGGGTACAGTCAGGCACGGTCGATCAACAGCAAACATGACCAACAGAGACAAAGGCGAGAGAATATTCCAAATACAAAGCCATGGTCAGACGATCGGCGAACGTATCCTAGGGAAATGGCAGAACTGAGAGTCTGGGAACAGGCAGGGTCAAGAATGGTAAATCCAATGGGAGAAAACACAAGGAACACGGGAAAAACATGTAAGGCTTACAAGGGGGAAGACGCAGGGTACGTCCATGCAATGAACAGCGAATTCACAATTACAAACGGGGGACTCTTATACACAGGAAAACAAGGCTAGGGGGTGGAGGAACGAATAAGTTGCCATGGCGACAGACAAGGTGGGTGGAGACACAAGTTCATAATAAAAGTCCAGGGATGGTAACGGAGACAAACACATAATGAAATACATGAGGGGCTGGAGTGCCATCCAGTGGCTCTTGCTGGCACCTCCAGCTGAACTGTTACATTTGCACTGAGATCATGTATTGCGATGAACTTGTTTTTCCCCTTGAAAATGCCATCTCCAACCACAACTGTTGAAAAAAGGCAAAAATGAGTATAGACTCAAACCATTGTCCATTTAATGTGTGTCAAAGAATTACTAATGAAAATCTACCTGTGATGTTCAGTGTGGTCACAGCTGTCATGAACTGTCTCACGTAGTGAAGCGTGTCATAGTGCTTGTGGAACGTTAAAAATGTGTCACTGACTTTTAAATTACTCAGGCTTTACACAGCAAACCACAGCGTTTCCTGGATGTTACTTGTGTTAATTAAATGTAACGTGTGAAAATGATGATGTTAAAACAAGGATTTGTGTTAATTAACCCCAAAATTGAAATAATCCTCATTTACTCACCCTCGTTTCATTCCAAATATTAATTTATGTCTACTGTGGAACACAAAATAAGATATATGGTTTTCCATTCAATAACAGTTACTGCAGTCCAAAATCTGCAACACTGGACCCCACTGACATTGTTCATTGTTTATAAACAATTTCCCCAAAAATAAAGTCATGAAAATTTCAGAAAAATAAAGGCATGAGGGTGAGTAAATCATGACATTTATTTTGGGGT
Organism: Enteromius unitaeniatus; assembly: GCA_032359435.1. NCBI lineage: Eukaryota > Metazoa > Chordata > Actinopteri > Cypriniformes > Cyprinidae > Enteromius > Enteromius unitaeniatus. Next base: position 6,283,814 of record JAUMHI010000068.1, on the reverse strand, counting down.
GAGTTTCCAATAAAATTCCATAAATAGTAGATTTGAGGTGAATTTTTTCTGAAATGTCTGGTTTAAATGCTGAGGCTGTTTGTCAAAAACACTTAGGACTTTTAGATCACAACTTTATTTAGTTATTATATTATTATTATTATTATCTGTGGTGAGTCTCATGACCTTGCACAGGCATCAGTTACTTCTTAAGATGTGCCTGTAAAGACTTTCTCACAGGGTGTCTGACCACATGCAGAGAGCTCCACGTCCACAGGAAACCAGGCCTGCTGAGAACGGCA
>JAUMHI010000068.1:6258155-6273612 GCA_032359435.1 Enteromius unitaeniatus | reverse complement strand
CACGAACGATCGCAGCTGCCACCAATCTCCTTATTACTGATAACCCCGCGAATCTCTCCTCCTCCGCCTTAAATACCGCTCACTCCTTATCCTCAGCTTCTGAGTTTTTTGTCTCAGAGCTGTTTCTCCACGAGCCGGGCTGCACCGCACATTTCACCGCCGCTAAACATAGCTTGCTTTCTGCTTCAGCCCAAACGCTTTGGCGGTCTCCAGCTACAGCATTTCTTACAGCCTTTAGCTTAGCTCGCATGTCCAGGCTGTGTTTATGTGCGTGCGCTCTACGTGTGTACGTGTATGTGTATTTATGTGTGTGTGTTTATATTTATGTATATTAATAGGTATGTATGTGCGTATGTGTATGTTTATATGCGTGTGTATATGTATGTATGTGTAGGCACGTGTATAATTATATATAAGTATACATATGTGTATGTGTATGTATATATGCATATATGTGTTGGCATGCATGTGTGTGTATGTGTACATATATTGTCTTTGCACTCGCCACATTTCAAGGCGTACCAGTTTAGAATTTAAAAGATATTAAGTGGTACCTGAAGATCAATAGCATGCATCAAAACGCTTTGCTGGCTAGAAGACTTATGCTCCTTTCACAAACTATAAAAAAAAAAATTATATTTGCATACTGTTCTTCTGCCCATTACCTTATTTTAAAGTAGTAAGTCGAAGCAATGGGCTTTCCAGTCTAGAACTGCATCCTTTTCTGCTCGATATTATTTGCATAGGAACAAGCATTGCAAGTACATACACGCAAATTTCTCAGATTCTCAGTACAATTGAGTGCCGGCCACATTCAGCGCCTACTCTTATCTTTTATTTCCTCCACCAAAGTCCACTCAAATCAGGATATTCCTTCACTAGCATAGTCTACTCCCAGGCTCATTTTTGCTAGGCCTCCGCATGCATGGCAAATAAATCAGATTGCTGACACTCTCTCTCATTTCAGATGGCAAGATATCGGCTCCAGATATCGAGGCTCATCCAACGCTGGCTCCTCGCTATTCGCTGCTTAAGTCTGATTTGCTAAGGCTGATTTTTTTCCTTGCTTACATGAACCTCCTACATATGCTTCCTTAACTGTTCTATCAAAGGGCAGGTTACAGTTTTGCTTAAATTAATTTCGGCTGTTAGTTCACAGATCGCACTCTTAAAGGAATTCAAAGATCGAATCCTCCTAAACCCAATTCCAGATTGCCAATCACTTCGGAAATATTATCAGTCTGCTTCCACAAATTCGCTCCGGCTATCATTTTGTACACACTGATCGTACCCTCGACGCTGTTTATTTTAGCGTTCTTCGGCCTTCTTAGTTGTTCAGAATTTACAGTCAATTCTAATTTCGATCCAAAAAACGCATCCGACGGTGTCTGATCTGTCCATAATCTTCAAAGATTCTATTTCCTTTTCATCAAACAAGTAAAGCTGACCAGGTTAAAAAAAAAAAAACCTTAAAGCTATCCTCGCTCAATCCGGCTTCCTAACTTATAACTTTTCTTCCCATTCCTTCAGAATAGGTGCAGCAACTACAGCAGCAGGAAAGGCCTCTCGCATCAGGCCTCTCGCACTCATGCATCCAAAACGCCCTGCACACGCTGGCGTTCCAGCCCAGCCCTCCCTCCGGCCCGCCTCGTCCTGCTGTTTCAGATCAATGGCACCCGCCGCTCGCAGTGCCTCAGCTGCTATCCGGGCTCACAACCCGGCACTCACCCAGCTGCAGCTATTCTCACCCTCTCTCCCGCCCCTCTACACCTACCAACCTTTTCCAGCCCCTCCGGCTTCCCGGCTCCCTTTACTATACCTATCCTCATGCCTGCCACTGCCCTCTCCGGCCGTTTTTCCTGCCGCCTGGTCCTCTCCGGCCTTGTACTGCCCGCCACGGTCCTCTCCGGCCATATTTCTGCTGCCTGGCCTCTCTCCGGCCCTGCCTCTCTTCATGCCTTCACCTCCCCTTAACCCCAGTTCGCTCCCTAGGGCGCTAGCCCCCGTCCCCTCCATTGCGGTTCGGGGACCACAAAGGCGGTTCCCTAAGATCAAGGGTCCCGCCGGAGATGGTCGTCTTTACATATTTCTATTCATATCATCTTTATTGTATACAAATATATTTAACATATAAACAGATTATTCATATATTGAGTATATTTTTCTGTAATATATGCATGTGTATTTATATATACATAATAAACGAACACAGTACACATATTATGCAAACATAAACTTTTATTTTGGATGCAGTTAATCACAGTTAATCCTCTGACAGCACTAATATCTTATCAATTGACCAATCAATTAATTATTACTTGAATACTTAGAAGAGATATGATATTATCAGAGATATGATCAGTATGCATATTAGCAATGCGGACTACAACACATTAAAAACATAACTGCATTAACACCATATATGAGGTCAAAGCAAGCATGAACCTAGAAGTCATTTTAGTTACTTCAATCCTTATCAGTAAATTACTATTACACTGATGTGTGACACAATTTGTTCATTGAACATTTAAACAAATGCTTCATTGTTCCACAGCAAAAAAATCACTCAACATTTGAAGTAACGCAGTAGATCCATGGAATATATGCTGAAATCTTTACATAGACCTCAGGTCGTTCGTGACTATTGCAGATTTTTGAGTCACCAAAGGAAGTGACACCCACTGCAGTGTGTCCACAAACCAAAGGACCTCCTCCATCCTCCTGTGAAGAAACACAGATCAACACATGACTGAAATGATACAGTACTTTTCACTAATGATGAACTCAATTCAATAATGTTTTTACATACTTTACAGCTTCCTCCATGTCCGTAGACACACATCATCTCTGATTTGAAGAATCTGTCTTTCCATTTATTTTTGCATTCAATGTTATTCATGACCTTTACAGCTGCTTCCATGAGACGATAACTCTTTTTCCCATTCAAATTCAGTCTTCCCCAGCCAGCGACACTGCAGACAGTATCAGGTGTGATGTCTTCCTCTTCTGTTGGTATGGAAATCTTCATCACATTCTCATTTTGTTCGACTTCTTTTTCTAGCTATAATACAAAAACATAATCATTAAAAGACAGTCTGACGACTAATCGTTTAACAGCATTTATTTGAACTACTGTTACCCTTAAAAGCATAATGTCGTTCTCCAAAGTCTGCTTGTCGAATTCTGGATGCACGTGGTAGGACTTCACACCAATACGGAGAGCCACATTCTGCCTTATGTCATGTGCACCAACCACAGCGGTTAGTTTCTCATTTCTGTGTAAGAAAGTATTATTAGTATAATGAACAATACCATCATTTTTTTTTTTATATGATTTAACTCAATTACAGTTCAGATTACATACTTCCAGCAGTGTGCAGCGGTCATAACAAATCTACCAGAAATCAGGAATCCACCACAGACATGACGCCAGTTCTTCTGAACAGAAACCATGAAAGGTCTGGAGTGGGGTTTTACTTCTGTGCCATTCACTATACCCACATTCACATGAGCTGAAAGAGAGACTGCTGTTCATCTTACTCAGCAGATACCAATTGATATATTTTGCTGATGCTGTTATATATTCAGTCTCACCAGTGAAGGTCAGGTGTGGCAGCAGAGAGACCAGCAGGAGCAGAGAGATGATGGCCATCATGAAGTCAATCAGCAAGCTCCTGCTAGTGAAGCACTTTATAAATACAAGGATGGGTGGAGACACTGGGCCGCCTGTAGTCTGTCTTCTCAGCTTGTGGTGTCAGTATCACTGATCATCTGACCATCTACAGGAAACCACAAGATATTAGACATGCATGTGTGTTTGCTGTCAGAATATGAAAATGGGTTTTTGTACTGATTTGTTTAATTTGGAAAATAATTTTTATGTGATCAACATTATGCTGTTGACTAAGCTCTACCTGATTAGTACCTGAGCCTGCAATATTACTTTAGTTATAGATAATTTAGATAAAAACCTATAATGATGAATTGGGGGAAAGACGATGATAAACTTCTGCTCCGATAAATAATGAAATCCGTTGGCATGAAATTTCATTTAATTAAAAATATTTTGTTATTTAATTTATGCAATGATTAAAAAAAAATAAAATAGCAAAATAAGCCTTCATGGGGCAAACAAACATGTAAAGTGTGTTCAAGAAAAGCATGAAAGAAATCACAAGAATGTTCCATCTGCCATCAGTGGTGAACTTATATGGAATGACTTTGTACTTCAACTGATTGATTGCCACGTGATACTTTTATTGAAAGATTTACAGAAGAATTCAAACATTTTTTTTTTATTAAATATTGTAGAACAGTTTGTGCTGATTACAAGAAAAATACATGTTGGCCAATAATATGTTACAAGTAGCTGAAAAAAGCACACAAATCAGAGCATGTCCAAACATCTATAGGGCCTCGAAACCACCTCAGACCCCAGAGGGTTAATATTTGCAATCTGTTTAATCCATGGAAGAAAGGCTGAAATCTTAGTATACACATTGGGCTGCTCAAGTGAATTGCAGTGCTCGTGTGATGAAAAAGATGTGATACCAACTGCCGTGTTTCCACAAACCAAAGGACCTCCAGAATCTCCCTGTTAAGAAACAAATATCAGCTCAACACTAGTGAAATCAGTTCATCCATTAGTCTGTAAATGTGTTTTACTTACTCTGCAGGATCCTCCATCACCATGTGCACAGATCATCTGCGAGGCCAAGTACATGGATTCCCAATCACGTTTACACTCTGTGTGGTTTATTGTAGTCATGTTTGCCTCCAGTAGATGATTGCTCTTTGGGCCTTTCATGCACAATCTTCCCCAGCCCGCAACACTACAGAGAGTTCCTCCATTAACATCGCATTCCTTTGATAATGGTATTGAGTTAACATAGCAGCTGAGTATGACCTTTTCCTGTAGCTGTAATTCAAATACACAACCATTATTAAGAGATTTAATAATACGTTATAAAATTGAATTTGTTCATACTGCTGTTTTTGAAATCATTATTGTTATTATTATCATTTACAATTGCCTCTTAAAAAGGATATTTAAATAAAAATTTAAACACAGTCATGTCAACTTTATGTAATGTTTTCCTAAGCAAAGATTATTTTGAACAACTAAACGTTTTAAATGCTGTTACCCTTAAAAGCATGATATCATTCCGAATACAATTCCAACACAATTTATAGTCTGGATGTGGGATGTAGGTCTTCACTTTGACACGGTATGAATACGTCATGTTCCTTAGGTCATGAGCTCCAACCACAACCGTTAGACCTGGATATCTTTTTAAAGAGAAATGTGCATTTTCTAATACATTGTTTTGTTGCACTGCAGTCATTTTGTTGGTTTTAACAACAACAAAGTTTAGACTGAACTTACCCTCTCCAGCAGTGAGCAGCAGTCAAGACAAACTCATCAGAGATGAGGAATCCACCACAGATGTGCTGCCCCAAAATCTGAAGAGAAACCATGTAAGGTCTGGAGTGGGGTTTTGCTTCTGTGCCGTTCACTATCCCCACATTCACATGAGCTGAGAGAGAGATATTCGTTCAGCTTATTCGGTACATGCCAGTTAATATAGCTAATATGCTGTAATATAATCAGTCTCACCAGTGAAGGTCAGGTGTAGCAGCAGAGAGACCAGCAGGAGCAGAGAGATGATGGCCATCAGGAAGACAATGAGGTGTTGCTGCCAAGGCACATTATAAATATAAAGATGGGTGGAGACACTGATTTTTTTTTCTCAGCTTGTGATGTCAGTAACACTGATAGTAAGTGTTACTTCATGTCTCATGTGCATCATTAACATCCTTAACTTTTCAAATTCAGCCACTACTACACTCTAAAAAGTGATGAGTTAAAGAATAATCCAACCTTAACCCAGCTGCTGGGTAACTATGGGACAAAACAGGCGCTGAGTTGTTTGATCCAAGTAGTTATTTTAACAATTTGACCCAGAATGCTGGGTTGGTTTTTTGACCCAACCAGTGGGTCAGGTTAACTATGTTGCTGGGTTAAATATTACCAAACATTGGGTTATTTACTGTCTTATTGCCTTGTTACATTTGTATTTACCAATTTTAGGAATAATAAATAAATAATGGATGGAATGTAAAAAATTATTTTATTATTAATATAATTTAATGATATTTACTGCAACTGTAAATATCAATTTAATGTTTTTTCGCATTTATTGTACTGTCAGACAATAATCATACCATCATTTTAAAATGTACCTTTATTTTTATTTTATTTTCTGCGAAATGTGTGACCATCTGACGACAAGATGAGTGAAGTTCGATGAAGAGGAAAAATAAATAAATTGAGTCTAAATAACCCAACCCAGTGGTTCAATGGTGAAAATTAATTTGACCCAACGTTGTGTTTACAATAACTTACAAATAACCCAGAATTTTGACCCAGCACAAAGAGGAGAAGAAAGTGGAGGCATTTTTGAAGTCTAAACAACTACATCCTCAATTAAAACACTTCAACTACATTCTGTGACACCAAAACAATATTATTTTATAGAAACCACTATGACACTCGATAGTGCAAGTTGATGAATGATGAAATAGTTGGAGTTCTGTTATCACTAGAATATCACACTCTTGTAAATGCTCTCAGCCAATCAGATTTGAGTAAAAGAAAGAACTGTTGTATAAACAGTTAGATACAATATATACCAATTGTGTTAATGTTAGTTTGTTCTGATTCAAATAAACTGTTTAAGAATGAAGTGTAAATGTTTCAGTATCAAAATGTTAATCAGTTTAATACTGCTAGTACAAACATCTGCTGTCTGAAAATGAGATGACATTGTGGTCAGTGTGTTGCTCACATACCACAAATTGACAGGAAAAAAAAAGACTTGCAGGAAGCTTGAGACTGCAGGCACTTCCTTTGGTGACACAATGTCTACAATAAGTTAAACAAAAATTCAACATATGGTTCCACTGCATAATGTCAAGCATTGCTATGTGTAAGCGGTATAAATATTCTTCCTTTCTACAATGGTTGTGAAACTATTTGAACACTTACTGTGATGTTAATGCATTAGATGTAAAATATTGCACCAAGTAGCACTTCCAGTGATGGTAGACTTAGCATTCCAACACAAGGAAGTGTCAAAAAAATATTTGTCTTAATTTTGAAAAGTAAAACCTCTGAAATCTTGGTACACGCAATGCAATAGTTTATCGTTCACTGAGCAAGCGTTTTTAAGTACCAAAATGTATGGTGACCGGCTAAATACTTTTAGGCCTTACAATGAGACCACAAAGATAAACAAGAACAATCGTGACTCATCATTTTGTCACCTACACCAAAAACAAAGAAAAGAAAAGAAAAGAAAAGAAAAGAAAAGAAAAGAAAAGAAAAGAAAAGAAAAGAAAAGAAAAAAAAACTTAGGGGCCACTCCACCCACCTTTAAGCTATATTTATACAGTGATTGTCAGTCAGAGCGCATTGCTTGACTTCATGATGGCCATCATCTCTCTGATCCTGCTGACCTCTCTGCTGCCACACCTGACCTTCACTGGTGAGACTAATTGACTAAACTGCATATTAATTAATTGGTAGCAATTTATTTTACCGAACATGCACTTCCCTGGTACATACATGGTAAATACCTTGTACCTATAGACAAATAAGTGGCAACACAAGGTACTTACCTGAAGTGCATGTTCATGGTAACAAATAAGAAACACGGCTATACTTAACAGTCGTACATGCATGGTAATTAGTTGGTAGAATACAGACAAGTGTGGGTAAGAAAGGTCACTTAACAGGTTGTTCCTGAGATGTGTGGTTTCTGGATGTTTGCTGATATCTCAGTATCATGTATGGTGAATAATTGTAAACTGCATTTCTCTCTCAGCTCATGCAAATGTGAGTATAGTGAATGGCCAGCAAGCAAAACCCCACTCCAGACCTTACATGGTTTCTCTTCAGAAGGACAGGAATCATATCTGTGGAGGATTTCTCATTCATCACCAGTTCGTCTTGACTGCTGCACATTGCAGAGCGAAGTAAGTTAGTAGTGTTTGGCATGTTACTTCAAAAAAGTAATTAGTTATGGTTAGTAGTTACTTAATTCTGACAAATAGTAACTGAGTTACATTATTACAAAAGTTGGCTAACTAATTACTAGAGTAATAACTACTGCTCTTGCTATTACTAAAAAGTATAATTTTCTTGGATGCCTCCAATGTGTAACATCCGTGGCTTACTCTGTTCTATGTTCTGTCGTGTTTTGTTGTCTTTCCCCATGTGCTCTATGTTATTCCCATTTGACCTAGTTTCCCTTGATTATGTATTCCTTTCAGGTGTGTCTCCCTTGTTATCAGTAATTGTCTCCCCTACTTAAGTTGCTTCCTGTTTTTGAGTCTTGGTCCGTTATTGTAAATGTATAGTATGTGTACTCTAGTGTGTGATCATTATTTATATTAAAAACTTGTTAATCATCTCCAGCGACTCTCCATCCGTGCTTGCTTTGCACAACTGTTACACAATGTTAAATTTATGAAATTAATAAACTAAATAGAATAAAATATTACTTTAATCTACACCAGGGTTGGGCAACTTCGGTCCTGGAGGGCCAATGTCCTGCAGAGTTTATCTCCAACCCTAATCAAACACACCTGTGCATAGATATTGGTTGTCATTTAGTGTTTCTATAAAGGGGGGGTTTACAAAACGATTATGAATTGTACTACTATAACAATTTAAAACACACTAAGGATTAATGGGCTGCTGGGTTCATGAATATTAATCACAAAATCTGCGTTTGCTGGAACTGATTTGCTGCAGTCAAGAGCCAACCAATGAGATTGTCTTTTGCACATTAGTTCTGCCCACTACCAAGGAAACCAGCAGCTAAAGAATTCAAAAGGAACTACAAAGGACTAAACTGTCACACTACAGTTTACAGTGCATCAAATATAGCTACAACGAGCATCCATCAGATGAACTGAAAAATAAAATTCCAATAATATTGTAATAAATTATAGTAATGCCATATTTTATCTCAGTAACAGCTTTGGGGAACTAACAGGGAAAACAGTAGTTTGTTTCAGTACAGGTTACTGAGAAAACTAACACGTTTATTTTGAACACCATAATTCCCATCACTAAACTTTAGTATAAACTGCAATATTGATTGATTATTGATGTTTTTAAATTAATTCACAGTAGTATATTGTTTACAAAGTTTTGACATAAAAGCAGTATTTTCAATATGCTCTTCTAAAAAAATACATATAACTGTTTTTATTCAACAGGAATGAGGTTCTGACAGCTGTGATTGGGGCACATAACCTAAAAAATGAGAATGAGGGGTCTGTCCGCTTAGGAGTGAAGTCCTACTACAAGCATCCAGGCTACAGGCCTAACAGTCATACATACCAGAATGACATCATGCTTTTGAGGGTAAAAATCTAAAAAATCACTTTTGTAAATTTTAAGGGTAGCACAAAGACTCATTTTTAAAAGTCATGCAAAAATATAAAGTAAAAATATGATTCAGTATCTTTTAATTATGATAATGTTATTGCATTACAGCTACAAAAAAAAGTCAAAGAAAACAATAAAGTCAAGATTATTAAAATACAAACACAAAAGGGAGACATCAAAGCTGATACTGCCTGCAGTGTCGCTGGCTGGGGAAGCCTGCAGACTAATGGCTCAGCAAATGATCGCCTAATGAAGATGAAGGTGCATATAATGGATAACACAGAATGTAAAATAAGATGGCAAGAGATCTACTCAGTTTCAAAGATGATGTGTACATATGGCATTGGTGGATTCTGCAAAGTATGTACAAAATATAATTCAAAGACTGTTCATTTATTAAACTTGTTTAAACTGATATATGATTTTAAGGAATGTGTTAATTTGTGTTTCTTAACAGGGAGATTCTGGGGGTCCTTTGGTTTGCAGAGACACAGCAGTAGGTGTTGTGTCATTTCATTTTCTGCAAAGATGCAATTCACCTTTATATCCTAATGTGTATACTAAGATTTCACCTTATCTGCAGTGGATAAGCAAAATAATCAAAAATGCTAAGTGAATTTATGAATTTATTTCAATAAAAGTTTGACGAGCATCAATAATTTGTATTGTTATCTGTCATGCCCTTGGACTGTGTGCTTTTTTTTCCCCTATGTGCTCCCCATGACCTAGGCTGTGTTCGAAATGGCATATTTGCTTACTGAATACTGCCTACTGTACTAGTGATGTTAGGTTCGCTCTTTTGAGCCGGTTCTCAGGAAGTAAACGTTCGAGCCGAAACTTTATTAATATGCAAGACACACAACCGAAGTAGCACACCTTGTGGGCAAGATGAAAGGTCACATGGAAAACATTGCGCTCTGGGAACAAGTATCCCATGCAGTGTCTTTAGATGCATTTATCCAATTTAAGGCAATATAGCAGGGAATCTGGGCATTTTATGCATACAGCAAATTCACATATTAAAATAATAAAATGCAGTGTATCTTTTGATTTTGTTGAGGTAAGCTCGACAACACATTTATGTGGTCAACTGTAAATGGTGAAGGAATGGATGACCAGTCATTTGGACAACCTCAGGACTACTCTTGAAAGGAATGATGTAACCATGCTGAGCTTATAAAATAGAGAGATGCTTTGTTAGATAAGGGCCACAACTCAAGGTGAAGACTTATTTTTTATTTTTTATTTATTGCTTATAAGTTATTGCTTAATAAAGTGAAGTCATCTCAATGGGGAAAACTTTTTAAATAAGACTCTGGGTAATTTATTATTAATAACCTATTATTGGAACTAATATTATTTTACTATCAAGCTTCAAGCCTGACTTTTCCTTTGGAGGACAGCAGTTATTACAGGAGATAAGAGCTGTTCCCTGTTGACACTTCATTCGTACTGCGTCTGCTAAGATGCTATGGGAAAAACTTCCTTTTCCCCCTAACTGAAGCCTATTTAACAATGCTTGTGTATGGTATATATATCTTGTGTATGGTATACTGTTTTATGCATGTTTATGATAGATCACTCATGTGTTATTTTTGGTATCTACGAACTCGTCTTCAGACGATCTAATTGAAAGTGTATGTTATATGTTAATATATTTGCGACATTCAGTGTTTTAAGAATCACTTCTAATTTGTGTATCAACCTCCAATCCAGTGCATATGCAAATTACCATGCTTAGAAACAAAGAGCCATAAAAGTTCCCTCCAAAGCATGAACACACTATTGAAATGGTCAGTTTTTTTGAGGTGTTGCATGGAGCGTCGATCTCAGAGAGCGCACTGCGACCATAGCGCATTGAGCACTGGACCCACAAGAGGTAGGACCTCAACATGTTTCAAAAAGCCCCATGGACAAGACTTGCCTCGCTTTTTTGCTTTTTCTGGATGCTGAACCCCCACCATCTCTCTCATCTCCCAGGACTGCAAGACTGCATTGGACCCTCGCCAATGCAATGGCAATGCAAGTATCGTACATATAACTAAATGAAACAGAGGTTTAGTATTAGTTATAATTGTAGTTTGAACGGCACTGATGTTTTTACAGCTGGTCAACTGACTCTCTTTTTATTACTTCAATTTTGGCTTTTCCTAATGGTTTTCCCTTAAGCCTTCTCTACACTTTCCCCTTGTGTAAGTGTATTTATATGTTTGTTTGGTTATGTGAGTTTATAAAACTTTTGCACAAATTAGTGTGTGAGTGTAGAGTGTCTAGTTCTGACTTGTAAAATTAATGTCCCTTTACGATTTTGACTCTTACTACATGCTCTAATGCAGTGATACTGTAAGAAGGCATTTTATATTAGATATTTTTTGTTAATAAAAGATGACTTTTTAAAATTAAATGTAAACTTTTGTATCAAAGATGCTTAACTAACATCTGCACTATTTTAAGTCAGAATCTCCTTATTCCCAACCCTCTTGTGTGATCGTGAGTCTATGCTTTTATGACATGATATGAAAGAAAGGCTAATAAAACTGCAGCAGTTCACCTCTTCAGTTCTTCAGTTCTTCTCTTTGTAAGTGCATGGATTCCAGTCTAAACCATTGCGTTGTAGAAATTACCAAACATGTCTGTGATTGACTACTTTTCTCCATTGTAAAATTATTTGACGCTTTACAAAGTAGAATGACAGAAGATACAATTTATTTTATTATGCTAATATTATGAAGCAAACAGGTTGTAGACAATATATTTTAGGCAGCTTTTCCATCTAAAAGCACAGAAAAAGCTTTCCATCTGAAAGACAAAACCCCACTCCAGACCTTACATTGTTTCTCTTCAGAAGAACATGTCTGTGGTGAGTTACTCACTTCCGGTAGATTTGACTGCTGCACACTGCAGGAAGACTTACGACGTCAGTTTAGTCTCAGCAGCAATGAAAAGTTAAAATCATTATATCTTTAAATATAGTTTAAAGATCTTTTTGTTCATTACGCTACTAAGACCATCTTGCACAAAAATGAAAAAAAAAGGGCTGTGGTTTACCGTGCATGACTTAAAAAAAGATACAGGGGTTCTGACCACATCAGAGTTAAGGCCCTGATATACTTCAAATGAAGTTTGGTTTCATTCTTCATGTAATGCAAAACAAAGTTAATTTTCATTCTTTGTTTTAAGGACAAAAAAACATGGAAATACCTGCTCACTGGAAATACCTGCCTCTTCAAACATTTCTGCAAAACTGAAAAAACCTACCTATACACACTAATTGCTGCAGTTTCTTCTCCTTTTCACAAAGAAGTATGATTTACATATCTGAAACAATATGAAACAACCACAGCAGCAGTATGATGTGATATTTATTTGCTTGCTACCTTTCCTTTCATTCTCTTCATGGCTTTGGATAACTTGCATCTAATGTATAAAAGCAAATGCATCTAAGTTTGTAAAGTCTAACCGTGAGCAATTGTTCAGATGCAGATATACCTGTGGCTTGTATATAGTTATTTAGATATGTTGCTGCATAGGCTGACCTCAGCTGAAAAATGAGATGAATTGCAGAAAAAATTCTGCGTCAAAGGAGCTGGAGTTTTAGAACAAACCCACTGATTGTGTAACCACATTGGACTAATGGTAGCACAAAATAAAAACAAACTCCCCAAAAAGTTTGCTTTGTTGAGCTGATTTGAACTGCCAAAACGATCTTCGGTTTGGCCTGATTTTGTTCGAAATGATGTCATTTCAGTTCGGCCTTTGATTTCTTTAAAGTTTATCAGGACCTTTAGGGGCAAAAGAAGTTTGAAAAGGCTGAGCGATGGTGTTACTGAACATTCTGACCCCCCCATGACACCCACAATGAAGGGTTTGTTTATAATACTTGCTTAATCTTTCCTTTCATTCTTCTCATGGCTTTGGAAAAATTGCATCTAATGTTTCTCTTCATAACTTTGGGTCGTCGACACAAGCTTCTTTGCAATTGCTTTCTAGGAATGTTGTGCTTTCTCTGAATCTTTAAATTCTCTCTGCGAGCTATCATATAGGTGCGGATATATTGATAAAATTGTGGCAGCTAAGCTATTCGACACAGTGATCATAATAGTGACTAGCATATGTCGTTCTCCTGCCCAAAAAAGTTTGATTCAAAACGAACTTCATTTTGGCCGCATTTTGTTCGAAATTATGTCATATCAGCTCATTCTTTAATCTTGTTTGAAGTGTACAGTATCAGGGCCTTAACGTTTTACCATAAGCATCCAGACTTAACAATCTTTGCAGAATGTCATTAGGCTTTTGAGGGAAACAGTAGTTCAAAAAACTCTCAAAAAACAAATAACACTGAATGCAAAAATAAATGTAAAGACTACTCTGCTTCACAGATGATGTCTACAGCCATGGAGGAATCTGTATCTAAAAACAATATCAAGTAAAGACCCTCAGTAGTGAAATGTGTCACTTTAATCATATGTTGATCTGTGTTTCCTCACAGGAAGATTTACTGCAGTCTGTGTCACTTCCTTTGCTCTCTCAAAAGCCTGCAATAGTCATTAACGGTCTGAAGTTTATACAAAGATTTCAGCATGTCTATTCAGCATAATTGGTCCATAACTTCAAATGTTATGCAATTTGTGCAATGAGAAATTCTTAAGTATTTGTTTAAATGTTTAATAAAATAACTGTTTGTCAAGTATTGATATGTGTAAGTGGTCCTTATTATCCCTTGCGAAAAAAAACAAAAACAAATTTTGGCCCAGTGTGGTGACCCATACTTGGAATTTGTACTCTGCATTTAACCCAGCCAAAGTGAGCACAAAGTGGGCAGCCAATGCTGGGGCACCTGAGAAGCTGTTGGAGGTTCAGTACCTTGCTCAAGGTGGAGAGAGCACTGGTTAGTCACTTCCCATCCTGAGACAGGATTCAAACCAGAGTTTTCAGAGGTGCAGCTGCACCATATATCAGTGCGCTACCCACTACACTAACAGCACAGACAAATAAATACCTATATTTATAGGTATATTTATTTTTATAGGCTATATTTATATTTATAGGGACCTAATAGTTTTGTCAGATGCTCACAAAGTACTTTAGTTAACCATGGGTTAGAAGAGGCTGGTCTGGAGGAGAGAGGACAAATGTCATATTGACAAGAGGTTAGAGTAGAGCATAAAGTGTCAGTAGCTACATTCACATCCAGAGATGAAAAAAATGGGTAGATGAGGAAGATAGAAGGATACTACAGAGGAAAGATGGGAGGGGGAAAGGGAGGGTAGGTTTTGTCTAAAAGTAACCAGTATAGGGGTTGGAGGCACACAGACAGAAAATGTAGAAAATGGTCTGAAATATGCAGTGGTTTGACCAGAATTTTAGGCCAAATGAAGAAAGGAGTGAATGGAAATCTGTAGCATAAGCCTTGTCTAAATTAATGTTGAAGTTGCCAAAGACTAAGAGTGGTGTGCCATTCTCCGGAAAAGAGGACAGCAGTCCATCCAGCTCCTCCAAGAAGGTGGTAAGAATTTGCCCAGGGGGCGGTAGATTACCACAATCTGGAGTTTTACAGGAGCTGTTACAGTAATAGCATGTGAAAGCAGAAATTAAGTTTTTACACTCGTCTGTCTTCAAACGGGGAGGCTAACCATGAGCGCTGAACATTTCCGCTGACGCTTCCACACTAGCGGACACACTACAAATAAATACACAATCTAAGACACTACAGTGAAAAAGCTGTACTCTCGTTCTGAAAGGATCCGCCTACTAAGCCCGGCTGGATTCTGCGTGTTTGTCTTTACTTGAGCTTCTGACATTTAATTTATTAAAGCTTTGAATTTTAATTTACCTTTGGCTTTTATCTCGTTTTATCTGACTCCAATTTTAAGTTATTCTCTGAAATTAAGATTAGATAAAAAATGCGTATGCTGATCCAAAAATTAGTTGTATCATAATTTAGAGGCATGATTATTCTGGATGCGCTATCTTTCCAATTATTCGTTCATTGGGGAC